>JAJQOW010000117.1:0-117500 GCA_037975125.1 Latrodectus hesperus
ATAGTACATTTTTAGTATCTGCTTTTATTATACAGGGTGGCGCGCGGCAGACGGATGGATTTGAAAAGGCCATTGCTCGCTTCCTAACCGTTTGCGCTGCTCGAAGGAGTCGTGGTTCGAAAGAGCGAGATCGGAAATTTGTCTGCATATCAAGGTCAGTTCACAAGATGGAATGGTCAGTAGTGCAGCGTGTGTTTTGCGTGGAAACATATTTTTCAAATGGCTGTTCGATTGTCCACACGCAGCGCGCTTTCCGTTCGGAATTCCGCATCGCCCTTCGCGGTCTCCAGATTTGGAACCCTGTGATTTTTTCTTGTGGAGATACCTAAAATCCCTCTCTACAACGACCGTCCTAGGACCCTGGAAGCCCTTATAGGCAACATTCAGGCCAGCATCCAACAGGCTCCGGTAGAAAGGCTGGAAAGAGTCCATGAAATTTTCAGGAAAAGGCTTAGGCAATATGTGGAGTGTGAGGGCCGCCATTTGGGAGATATTTTATTCAAAACTATCCAAACTCTAATTTCCCTTGTCAGTATATATGAACAAAATTAAAAACATTGTTGTTCTTTAATATTTCGTATATTATTGACTTTCGATATCCATCCGTCTGCTGTGCGCCACCCTGTATAAATGCTACATTAGTAATATTTATTCTTAATATCTATAAAAATAGTAACAGAAAATTTGCTAAATTAATTTATTACTTTAAGTTTTCTTGGAGGACATTTCAGTAAGATTCAGATATATTGTTTGTTTATCTAATTAACTAAATTTTCAAATAATTGCGTATTAACATTGTAAGATTAATTTAAGAAGTCAAATATGACTTATATTTTAGTTTCAAGTGTGTTGAAACTAAATAACAATCTTATTTAATTGAATTGCATTATAAGATTAAAGTTTTTGATCAGAAAATTTTGAAAGCTTAAAACAAGAATTATTTTTCATAATTACTCTATTTAAAAATTAATAGCTTTTGCTATTTAAGTTCTTTGTACACTTATTGTAAAATTAAATTTTTGTGAATAAACGGTCATGAGTAGAAAATATATTGTTATAGAAATAAGGGAAATCATATTTTTTTGTATTCAAATATACCCGAACTGTCATGTTTTCTGCATGAGAACTGGGGTTGGTTTGAAGCCAAATGCTTATAACATTTTTCAGAAAATTGCAATATTTGTGTAAACATAAACCATTGACGGTGAGAATGGAAGACAAACTATTTGAACCAATTACAGAAAGCTAGTTGTTAACTTGGCTGTTCAGATCACATTTAAAAGAGATTCGAAACATTGTTCGAAAGCTTTTGTTAAAGGCTGAAACTGAGTAAGAAATCACCTTTAATTCAACTTGCATTTAAGCGTAATTGATAGATTGCTTACGGAATGGAAACTGTAAGAAGCATAAGAAATGATTGCTTTATACATTCTTCTTCCGTGATTCAGGTAAAAATAAAAAAGGATGAAGGAAAATATTTCAAATTAAAATGCAATTTGTGGAGAAATTAAAAATTCTTAAATATGTTTTAATATAAGTTGTCTTTCCAAAATGCTGATAGATGGGGTTTTTTAAGAATCTTAGTTTGTAATGATGTGTCCTAGTATTTTTAACTGTTGTTGTTACTTAAGACAGTTGGAAAAGCCAAGTTACTAGGACATCGGCTATGTGAATTTAAGTCAGGTGGGTGTGTTTTTTGCTTAACAGTAGCACCACGAAGCTATAAGTACAACTCTGGTCTAAACTCTTCCGATAGATTGCACCACCTGAGGATCCATTCCCTCAATTTTGACATTGATCTCAAGGGTTAGGAAATTCTCTCCAAACAATTACATCTATTGTAACTACTCAAGGACCGAACACAAGTTTCGATTCCACATACTTTGTAATGATGTGCCCCAATATTTTCTACTGTTGTTGTTACTTAGGACATTTGGAAAAGCCAACATCACTAGGCGGTTGGCTATGTGGATTTAAGTCATTTGAGTGGGTTCTTAGTTTAACCATAGCATCAAGAAGGTGAAAGTACGACTGTGCTAAAAAATCCCTGTATAGATGGCACACACAGAGGATCCACTCCCTCAATTTTGACATTGATCTCAAGGGAAAGGAAATTTTCTCCAAACAATTAGATCCATTGTAAAAAGTGAATGATCTATCAAAGCTCTTTGGATTCCACAAAATTAACGAGCACGTTTGTTGCACGACTCGGAGAGTTTTTGGCGGCTTTGAGAATGGAGCCCCAAGCTTCCGGACAGAAGGCCGATGCTCATTAATTAACGCATAATATATAAAATTCATACAAAAATTTCCTAAGTTGATGCATTTTAGAAATGAAGATCAATTTAGGAATTTCGGACATAGTAATTGATTATTGTTCTAATAATTATATTAAATAACCAGTTAAATAATTCATTTCAATTGTTAACAAGTTAAATATGTCATTTTTAAGAAATTATTGTCGTAAATTTATGTGTCAAGGCTATGGAATAATGTGTTTTGTTCTGAAAAATACAGGAAACTTTATTTTGGCTCAGTGATTTTCTCATGACTTAAGAAAAATGTTTCATTTTTAGCTATCAAAAATTTTTTGCTTAAGATTCATTTGCTTCTTTTTCATGTCAAAATGATTACAATTTTGTGTGTGTATCATTGATATTATTTCAAAAGCACAACTTTTACTATTAATACTACATTGTGAAATGCTGGTATAATTTCTTTTTAGTTGCGCAAGAAGGGAATTTAAAAATCCAGCAAGTTGAGTAAGGTGCTATCATAATTTCTGAATTGGAATTATTTATTCTGAAAACGTGCTGTATCGCTTAGTGTGAAAGTTATGGTATAACGTTTGCGGACTCAATTGAGATGATCATTGCGGCTGTTGAAACAAAAATTAATAACTGTCAAAATTACAAAATTAATCTTAAAGTCCAAAATCTAACGATTAAACTGATAAAATATCTGAGAAATGTGCAAAAGACATTTCCTACCTTTTTTTCATCATTGTTCGATTTCAGTAAAATCTTATTATTTTAAAATCTTTTCTCAACTCTACCCACTTTCTTAAATACTCCAATCCTCAATATAAAAATTTAATTCTGTGAACTTCCATCTTATCACTTTTTATTGATTTTAAATTTCACAATAGTCATCTAATATCAGTGTACTTCAATGTTTATCTCGTGCATTCTGCTTAATATTTTAAAGCCATTACTCGCGCCGTTTAAAAGGCATAATACAATTTGCTATTATTTTGTTTAAATAACAAGCAAAAATAACAGTTTAAGGAAAAATGAAATTTTTGGTAAATTCATAGCAGTGTAGAGACAAAACAGTTCATCGCCACATAACAATGTCTGCTGAGGTATAAATTATATTTATAAAAACAATGTAATTTTCGATAAATATTTCTGTAAAAATACCATAATTTTATGGGTTCTTCAAAATTATGGTAAATTTCATTTAAAATTAAATATTGTATTTATTTTTTAAAATTATATATGACATGTTATTTTAACTTAATAAAAAGGTTTTTCTCTCTCTCACTGGATAAAATTTTCATATTAAACAAAGAAAAAGTAACTCTGTAATTATGCGACTGCATTGTATACTGAAATGAAATCGAAATTAAACTCCATAAGAAATATGGTAGAAAAGAAACTAAAAGTAGTTGATAAACATTGCTTAAATTTATTTTATGTAAATATTTTGATTAAAATTTGAGGAAAGTAAAAGTTAATATGAATAAGAAAGTTCTCAATGAAAAACATGACAACAGCAACATCTTACAAATAATTTTTAATGCTTTTATAAAGAATAAATAATTCCTATTACTTGTGTGAAGTGTAATGAATAATTGAACAATGCAGATAATCTAAGTACATTTTGGATTATATAATTTATATCATTCTTAAAAAATCTCTCAAGAAATGCACATTAGTAACGTTATTAACTACAATTCAGAAAATCAAATGGTTTAATTTAAACAAGTTAGGTGCTTTGTCACTAATAGAAAATTTTTTCAAATTAAATATCACAATTTAATTTTCTATGGTCTAAAGCAGAGTGTAAAATTACAAATCATTAGCAATTTCTTTTTTTAATATGAAAAAAAATCTGCGCAACTTCTACATTTAAATTAAAACTAAACGTATAATAACTAAATTTAAAAACAATAAAATATACAGTCAGAAAATTAGTTTTAATAAAAAATTAATGGCAATTCTTAAAATGGCAAAATTTGAAATATTTCTAAATTTTCTAAAATATACGAAATCTTTTATGCAAGAGAATTAGTGCACATAAAAACTTCACAGTAAAAATAAATATTGCCTCAAATTCTCCAAAAAAAAAAAAAAAAAAAAAAACAATAGACTAATTTGTAATAAAATACATTTACATAAGGAAATAAACGAGAAAGAGAATAATGTATCTCTAATTCTTCATAAAAAGATTATAGAAATTTTAGAATGATTAAAAACTTTAAAAATATTAGAAAGCATTCCTTTAACGTATTAACTGTATATCCATCTGGAAATAGTCTTATAAATATAAAAAATACATTTAACAAAAATGTATTAACATATCATGTTTAAGGGATAAAATGTTTCAAAATATTTGTGATTCATTGTAGTCGATTTTAAAACACAATTGTAATGTAAGATACACTGAAAAAATTTCATTATTAAGAAAAGCATTTAAAAAAAACGAAAGTTTGTAATCAAAATGTCTTTTTAAAATTAAAATTATTATTTTGACAAGATATTTTAAATTAATTTTTAAATATTTCTTATTGAAATAACAATTATGTTACGCAAACTATATGCATACAAAACTATGGAAAAGAGTTTACTAAAAATTTATTTTATTGACTTTAAAATCTTTTATACATTACTCATTATTAAAAGGATAATTCAAAGGGAATGAAATTTCGTTTTTTGGAGCATAAACTTGATTTTTAAAGTTTGTCTTATTTTTCTTTGGTCAAAGGGAAACGTAGGATGTTTGATGATTCTGAAGTTTCTGTTCACTCAACTTAAAAAAACGGAATGAATTTGATTTAATTTGTCTCTCAAAATAGTTCTCTTCATGTTGCGTCGTGTTTTCAGAATTGAGACTTTGAGCAGATTGGCATGTAAATGAAGCAGTTTCTTGAGTATTGTTTTGCAGCATTGTTGCTTTGTGTTCCGTTCTCTTATGCCGGTAAAAATCCCTTCAAGGAATGAAAGATTTAAGACAGTCTTTTACATTTGTACGATTTTTCTTTAGTGTGATTTTCCTCGTGATATTTGCGAGAATTGTAATCAGTAAATCTTCCATCACAAAATTTACATTTATGTGGTTTTTCTTTTGTGTGAAATCTCATATGAACTTTTAAATTAGAACTTTGTATGAATCTCCGCTCACAAATTTCACACTCATACGGGAATTCTCCCGTGTGTAATGAGATGTTGTTTAGTTGTGAATTTCCGCTTGCAAATATTCATATGGCTGCACTCCCGCATGTATCATGTCTTTTTAGACTGCTTTTATAACTGAAATTTCGATATTAAATCTTACACAGAAATACCCGTTCTTCTTCATGAATCTTCTTATGCTTTATCAAACTTGAAGTCGAACTCAGACCACGTCCAAAATGCTCGCAGTTGTATAACTCTTTCCCAGTATGCGTCCTCATGTGAACATCTAACTGAGAGGAATTATTGAAGGACACATCACATTGTTCACAAATAAAATTTTCATCAGCTGCATTACTTAACTCTTTTTCATTATTGTTATTAAGGTTGATCATGATATTTAATTAATGTCCTCAAAATTATGTCTTAACTTAAAAACAAATTTTGCGAATTAAAAACGTATGAAAAAAGTTGAAGATTGTACAGAAATATATTGGAATGCCTTGCCAACACAATATCCACAATTATTCAGAACAGATAAATTGAAAGAAATATTAAACTCCTCTTTAATTGTTATATATGTCTGATTCTTCTTACGTCATTATACTGACATGACTTTGAAAATGGTAGAGATCGTTGCCATATTTTGTTTTCAAATTATCTTATTATATAGATTAAAATAAGCACTTGTGTCGAGGATACATTTTTAATATATTTTTCACACAACAATCATTGTTCTTTGCATGACAACTCTAAATTGTTTGCTTTTTAATGCAGAGTTTTTAAAGTCATTACCATTAAAGGAGTCATTACCATTGCACGCATCCATTCTGAGAATTGAACCCACCAAATGCTGAACCGAAGGCTTTAATCATTCTGCTGCCAGGTGTGTGGTGCATTTTTAAATGCATAAAAATGATTTTTACGAATAAATGTATGTATTGAAAATTCGATTTACATGGAGAATAATGCTATCATTTTCAAATTTCTGTTCAAGGTGGTATAAACTTTTTAAAAATGAGATGGCAAAGTAAAGTACTTACAAAAATATCACTGTTTATATTGTTGTCGATTAGGAGGGCGCTCTGTGGCTGAGTGGTCTAAAGCATCACCGCTAATCGCTTGAGAGCGTAGGAGTGTGGGTTCGATTCCCACCGTGGCCCTGGGTGTTTTCTTCGTTATTCTTCTGTGGTTGATCATCTGTCATTGTGCTATTTGTCCTATTATCGACGAAGACTTACAAGCGGATCTCAAGAATCAAGCATACAAGTCTGAATATATGTAATGTAATAAAATAAATAAATAAATCGATTAGGAGTAGATGCATATATTATTTATTCTATTTGCTACTTTTGGATTTAAATGTTTGAAATGTGAATATAAGTATGATAAATGAAATACATTTTAACTACCATACTTCTCTCTCTTTATTTTATATCTTTTATTCCCTTTATAAAAAATATAAAAGTTGCTTATCTTTCTTCTGATTTAGAAAAGTGTGATCGAGAGAATTTGACCCAATTCTCAAAGGATGTTGCTCATTTTTTAGTAAAATACCGATCTTAGAAATGAAATACGAAGTATTTTATTTATAAAGTGTAATGAAAGAATTTTTTTATGCTAACATTCTGTATTCACTGTATATGTTGGTCAAACTGAAATAATAGAAAATGGTTACTTTTTAAAATTTCATTTTAATATTTATGTGTTCAATTAGCACTTATAAATTAAGAAGAGAAGGATTTTAGTTTTCACACCTAATCAAGTATATTCGCAAATTTTGGTTAAAAAATGTTAATTTTGACTTGTGAAATAACGAAAATATTCTTTTAGTTATTTGTATTTAAAAATGCATATGTCCATATCCATTTTTAGTTAATGATTACTCAATTTCTTATGTGTAATTGCAGAGTTAAAAGCACTAAATGTAACTTGCTTCTAAGTAAATTAAAGAAGGATTTGATTTTAAAATTAAAATTTAAAGAATTTAAAAATAATTTTTGCTCAAAACATAATGAATAGCAATAACTTTAATTATTTACTGTGTTTACGTGAAAAATAATATCTTTTCATTTAATTGATTAAAAGTTCTATTTCTTTGAAAATAGATAGTTTTTTTCGGATTTTCAAAGTACAGAAATTCCTTAAAATGCATCCTATTTTCGAAAAAAAAAAAAAAATTCAATTAACTGTTGTTTTGATCATACAAAAATGGTCCTTTCTCAAACATTCTGATTATTGATTCTATTGCTTCAAGAGTTTCACAACGCACACTTACACACACACACAAAATTCTATTCATTGTATAAAATATTTTTTACTTTTGAATCCCTTGTTGTATACTTTTAGAAAAGGACTTTTTAATTCTTATATTCTAGGAAAATTGGACATAATTTTATGGATAACTATAGGCATTCAAAGTATTATGGCATGGTTTTATTGTTGCACACATTTTAATCAGAGTGTAAATCGTCCAAGTATTTATTAAGTTTTTTTTTATAATTTATGACTTCAATCACATTTATATGTCATCATCTTAGTTGGTACTCACAGATAAGTTTTAATATTTCTTCTGATGATGGAAATCTTAGGATGCGAATTTTTTACAGAATCTGCCTTTATAACTTTTTAGCCCTCGTGTAATCAAAGATGGTTTATCTCTGATTGAAATTCATGCATTTTATAATAAAAAATAGCAAGATTCCATCATATTTGATTTGATGCTACCTGGATTTACCACACTATATAAGATTTTTTTAAAGATTTACCTGTTTAAGTGTCTGAGCAATTAACAATTATTTAAGGTTAATTTTATTCTAAGGTTTTAATTCACCAATAGACAAGTTTAGGAATTTGAAAGGAAATTCATTTTTAAATATTTGTTGAGAATTCTCTTTGGAAATTGCACATTGAATTTTTCAATATTATAAACATTGTTATTATACATGATACAATTTCCTTTTCTATCTCGATATGCATGACTCAATGACTGAATTTTTTTATACTGTCCTGTTAATTACCGATATTTACTTAGCCGATATAGATTGATTTCACAATTTATACAGGTTAAACATAGAAAATCTATTTTGTTTAAAAATTTTCAAACATAATTTATTTTTTTAAATCATTTGGAAATTATTAATATATTGTTATGTGATTTTTTGATTAACCGTAATATTTTATTTTTCGAATTTTTTCAGAAAAAATACTTTCAAACATATTTCTATAGAGATAAATGAATTCTTAAAAACACAGATTAAACCAAAAAGCATGTTTATAATATTTTTCTTAAATACAATATTTGGATGGTTTGTTTGTCTTTCAACGGTCATTATTTGCACACAAGGGTTAATTAGACCCGGACATACGTCTAAAAGTGGATTCCGAACAACTACAAACATCCTTGTCCAAGGTGGGATTCGAACCCACGAACTGTTGAACCGAAGGCAAGAGCACTAACCATTCGGCTGCCATCTCGGCTACAATATTTGGAAGTGTTTAAATGAATTTACAGATGCATCTTCATATATTTTAAGAATTTTGGCTTATTGATAACTACGTATGGTTTCTAACTAAAGAATTTGATTAATTAAAAAATATAAAATAAGATTTTTGAAACTATATGCAAGTAAATTAAGTGCAACAAAATATTTAATAAAGGCAAGAAGTATATAATTTCGTATTTTAATATATATATGGTACTTTTTTGAGTTACCTGAATGCTGAATTATCAGCGAATCAAAAATGCGAATTAAAATTCGTCTTCACGTCTAGAAAGAAAATAAATGTAAGAAAGAGTATTTATCTAACTTCCCATTTATGTTCCCTTTTTGAAATCGAATTGATTCGTTACTAACTGTGAATACATCTGTGTTGAAGGAAGTTTTTATAATAGAAAAATTAACATAATTAACTTAGAATTTTTTATGGGTACATGAAATAAGCGTAGGAATCATTCTAATCAACTTAATGATGGAGGAAAACGAATAATATTGCTTTCAACATGAAATGATATTTGTTATCCTTTACTAGAAATTTTATACTTCTATCCAAATATTTATATTACATGCATTACGATCATTTCCACTTTTTGAAGACATATGCAAACTGTTATTTAAAAAAATTTATGAATTCTATTCTCTTACGATATATTTTTGCTTATAAAATACTATATCGTTTTTTTCAAAGATAAATTCAATTATTTTATTTAAAAAATTTTCACTTTTTCACAGATGGTTGTTGGGTTGGGTTTTGTGGCGCAAGGTCCAAAAAGTATAAACCTGCACCACTTATTCAGAAACGCTCGAATCTTTTCGTTTCGAGCCATGGTTTTTTTTAAATCTTAATTTCATTTCAGAAATTATGTTTTAAGGCAATTTCTGTTTTGAGGAAAATTGTGGCTTTTAAGAAAATACAAATTTTCCTTACAATAATTTAGTAGAAATAATTCAATTAAAGGAATTCTTCGGAAAACATTTCATGCGAATTTCAACCTTTTTTGTGATAGGAAAAAATTTATTATGTTATCACCCAATCTGGTTTATTGCTGCAATGAGGCTAATTGTGACGTCATCCCTTCAACTCTGAAAACTTTTTGTATGTTATCGAGTTACACAAAACAAAGCAATTATTAATGCATTTCTGAGTGAAAACACTCTTGCTTTTCTTTTAGTATTAAAATGCTATGTATGTGTGAGCATGGATTTTCTAATAATAAATAAGATCATACCAGCTAAAGGTATGGAAATGTTTTGCAACCTATATAATGATTTTATGTTTGGTTAAATGCAAATTCAATATAGTAATGAAAAAATAGAACAATATTAAAACTTTAACGAAAATTTTTAAATCTATTTCAGTAAAATTAGTATACATCATTAATAAATATAACATTAAGTATATATTTATATATAATTTAATGATAAAAAATGTGAACTATTTAAACTATTTATTCTTTTAATTAAAATTTAGGTAATATTTTAGTTTTAAAATATTTAAAAATAAATTGTATAGAAAATTATGAAATTCTGTTTAAGTTTAAAAGGAAACGTAAAAATTTATGTGATACATTAATGAAAGTAAGTTTTGCTTATTTTCTCGAAACTCTATAAAATTACGTTAGATTTTTAGTATGTTTTAATCACATATTTCTAGCTTTTATTTTCCTTTATTAGTCACATTATTTCAAATCGGAATATGGATTTCTAAAAAATGTTTATTAATATTAATTAAAGACAAATTGTTCCATAAAAAGACGATAAAGCACATTTTGATACATCTTTCAATGAAAATTGAATTGCATGACCACATTCTTTTAAAACTTTAAGCTAACACTTTTTCACTTTCTTATTTCTTACCTTTATATGCATTTACATACCGACCGATGGCTGAGTGGTTAACAATCCTGACTCCTGAATTTTGGGTCCCAAGTTCGAAACCTAGTACGGGCATGTATGTTATTGTCTTTCTTGTTTCTATGTACTTTCTTCTGAGATGATGTATGAATGTGGCTCACCCTATAAACGGGTTTGTTATGGTATCGTATGAGTAATGCTACTTGCCTCTGTGACTTGGTTCACAGGTGTTCACATTAAAGACAAATATGTAGGATATATATATTAAAACTCGTATACAAAATGTTATAATACAAGCATATTTACATAATATATATTTTCAAACATGGCGATTTTATTAATTAAATGCTGTAAAAATAATATGATGAAAAATACATATTAGTATAAATTTCAATCATGTCTACGAATCATGATTTTTTGTGGGGGAGGGTTAGTTTATTTGTATAGATTTGGACTTAGTGACTCTCTCTTATGTACTTTGTGTAGACTATATTCAATTTTTGGCGTTACACTCATCTCAATTCGTGCTCTGTACTTGTTGTTATTAAACTGCAGATTTCAGAAATATAGTAAGGTTAGAGAAATAAAGTCATTGTAACCAAACTTCTGAGCATTTGTTATAAGAAAACAAAAATATTTTAATTAATTTTACTTTTCAAACATCAAGCTGGACTGTTCATTAATAAAAATGTGAATTTAGACAATATGTTAAGAGAAATAGTTAGCTGCAGTAAAATTCTTAAGCACATGTCATATATTTATCCGATGTTAATATTTAAATATGAACTAAATAGAATCTCTTCGCCTTTAATTGATCTTTGGAATATTATTTTAATTAAATTTTTCTAAAATGTTTGCATAGTCACTGTGAAAATCAAACACTTGACAGACGATGGCTTTCTGTTTCGTTGTGTACGGATGTGGGAGACGCAGGAGGCGGAGTAGGAGTGTGTTGGAGCGAAAGGAACGTTGTTGTTGAAAACACGACGAGTGGTAGCGGAGGTGCCGTTTCCAGGCAGGGGAAAGTTCTTGTATTTCAAATGATGTAAAAAGGAACCATTTAAAATTATGTTAGTGTCTGTAGTTAATGTTATGTGTTTTTTTTTGTGTAAAATAAATGTGTAGTAAAAACCCAAGATCTTTCGTATTACTGAACGATCCTGGAAACGACAGGTTCGTGGAAACAATCACATTGGCGCTGACTCCAGGATGTGTTCCGGATTAATACGAAATGATGGGATGCTAATGATGGAAAAGTATCTACAAAGTCGTGAGTCTGTATATTTTGATTGCTTCTCATTCCATTAAGAGCCAATATTTGTTTTAATTATGTATGGTTTAAGGGAACTTTTGTTTTAGAATTTTCTTAAATTTCTTTGTAGGGTTTTGCTTAAGAAGTAAATATAATTAATAAAAATTGTTTAAATGTTTGAAATATCAAGATAAAAATAAATATGCATAATGTTTAATTTAATTGAGAAAATATTTAAGTTTCGATATTGGTTTCGAAATATTATTGGTTATTGATATTTGTTCATAATTATTCAGAAAAGTTTTTTTCCCTCTAACTGGTGATATTATTAAAAATATATATAAATAATTTTGATTTATTAAGGAAAAATATTTTTGGAATAATCTGTTTATTAAAACAAATTTATAATAATGATGTTGTTGTTGCTAATTGTCAATTTCTTGAGTTATGTGCATTAATTTAAAAGATGCTGTATTATTGAATAGTAAATTGTTGAAACGTATGTTTGGTTTAATATGATATAATAGGATATAAATCTTTTTGTTTAGAATTTTCATTATCATTTTGTTGTTTATTATGTAAATGATATAAGTTTATGGAATAAGAAACTATTTCAAGAAAGTTTAAATGCTTTTAAAATGTTTATTGTTTTGCATTATCAAATAACGTGTTCAGAACTATTCAGTATTATAAGGTATATTAATTATTTACTATGATTGTATTTAATATTTATGTAAAGTAACCTAGATTTTAAATTTTGATTCAAAACCGAAAGTGTGAAACATTTTGAAGAGGGGAAGTTTTGAATTATTTTATATTTCGAAAGTAATTGTGCTTGCAACTATTGAATAGATTTTTAGTTATTTCGATAGCTCTGCTTCATATTATTTTAAAGTAAAATAGTATATACAAATAGTGATGAACATAAATACATATTACTAAAAATTATTTAATTTTTTTTATTGACTTAAGTTGTTATGCTTAATGATCTGCTGCGATAAGGATTTATTTAATTTGAAATGCTTAAACTGGTATTATGATTCGTATATGCAATTTTTTTTAGCTTGATTTAAATTGTTTTCATTCATTAATGTGTATTATATAATTGAAGTTTTATATATATTAAGTATATTACAGTGTGTTGAATTGAAAATCGAAACTATAAATTTTTAAATTAAGTATTAAAATAAATTATTTAATTTTTTTTTGTGCACTAAGTAAACGAAAGTGTTTTATTGATAAAACAAAAGAAAGATGATTTGTAGGATTTTAAATGTTTTATTTTGAATAATTGATAGTTAAACGTTTGGTAATTTGCGATAACATTAGTTGTTAAAATGGCTTTCGCATTCTTGGGTAAAGCTCGGAAGGAGGATCTGTTAATATTGGCTAGTGAGTTAGGAGAACAGATTCCTCCGGACGCAAAAATAATAGATTTAAAAAATGTGATTACACAATCTAAACATTTTGAAGAGTCATTTGTTCGAGAATTAATAAATACAATAATTTCCGATCGGATAGAGAGAGAAAGCCAAAGAAAGGCAACGTGAATTAGAACGAGAAGAAAGGCAACGCGAATTAGAACGAGAAGAAAGGCAACGTGAGCATGAAATTAAAATGCGTGAATTAGAATTAAAAGAAAGGGAAGATGAGAGCAATTCAGGAAGCACTGTCGAATATGGGCGAGATAAATTAGGAAACGCATTTCTAGGTTATTTAAATATAATGAAAGGGGTAATTTTAGATACCCCGGAACGAGCAGAAGAATGGCCCTTCTTTTTCCATCATGCCGAAAGGATGTTCAAGCTTTATGAAGTACCCGAGCAGTATGAAGGGAAAATTATTTTACAGTGTTTAAAGGGTCGTGCTAAAGGAATAAATGCTATGTTGTCTGAAGAAGATTTAGATCAGTATGACAAAATCAAAAATTTCATTTTAAGGGAACATAGAATAACCCCCTTACAACACAAGAAGAATTTTGATTCTTGTTATAAATTACACAATGAAAGTTATGCTCAGTATGCGTCCCGGGTGGAAGCTGCATTAGAACTGTATTTAAAATCAAGAGATGTAGAAACATTTGCTAAACTTAAAGAGCTTATTGTAGCTGATAAAATAAAAGAAACTTTACCTACTCATGTAAGGTCCCAAATATTTTTGAAAGAGACTGAAAATTGGCTTCCAGTCCCTGAATTGGTGAGGTAAATTGATAATTTCTTAGTTTCGATACCAAAAGGTTTCACAAATAATCCCCACAACTATACCAAATTTATTCCCGGCCCACATGGGACAAAACAGAACGAAACTGTAAGGAAACCTTTTTCAGCTGAAGTTAGAAATAAAAGTTTTTTTGAAAGGAAAGAATATTGTAATTATCAAAAGAACCCAGATCCACGACCACAGAATCGTTTCGGAAATAACACGGCGAGTTGCGCTCCAGGTAAAAAGGTATTAAAGTGTTACAAATGTCAAGAAGAGGGTCATTTGAAGAAATTTTGCCCACAAATGAATACAGTATCTCAAGTTTCTAATAGAAGTGAAACTGAAGTAAGCAAGAAAGGGTTAAATGAACTTTGCATTAAAATAGGTAATGCAAGTTTCGATTGGGAAATTCCAATCAGTGAAAGTGATGGTGAGCTTTTACGAGTTGATTTAAATATAGGAGATAATAAGTTTCAAGGAATCATTGATAGTGGTGCGGAAATTACAGTACTGCGGAAGTCAGTGGTGCCAGAAGAAATGTTGCAGTCAAGTGGGAAAATTTACTTGAGGCCTGCAATTGGATCTCCGGTTGAAGGAAAGCTTGTTTCTGTTCCACTTAGTCTTTGGTCAGCAGATGATGATATCAGGCCGTATATCATGGTGCATGCTGCGGTTGTTGAAGGATTGCATGAACAAGCTTTGATCACTCCTAGAGTTTTCAGTTTGTTGAAAGAACAAAGAAGAAAATATCTTGGAGAGGAAATAAAAAATATCCACGGGAAAGAAATAGTTTCGAATACTTTCAATGTGGAGGAAAGGAAAATAGAAGCTCACAAGGAAATAGAAGCAAATCAAGGAACACTTGATTTAGAAAATTCTGAAGTAGAGGTTTCGACTACTCCAGTGGAAAATAGCCTGTTAAACGAAGAAATAATCGCTATTAAGGATGAAGAAAATAATACTCCAATTTCGCAAGCAAAGATATTAAGAAATGAACAGTTGTCCTGTTCTACATTAAATCGGTGTTTTGAAGATGCCAGACAGCGTAAGAACAATTATTGGCTGGAATCAGATTTACTGTACCATACAGGCAATGTGGCAGGACAGAAATATGTACAGCTTGTAGTTCCTGATTGCAGGAGAAAAGAAATTTTAAAATTGGCTCATGAAACACCAACAGGAGGACATCTTGCCTGTAGAAAAACCAAGGAAAGAATAGCAATGTCTTTTTGGTGGGAAGGTATGCCAAGAGATGTCAAACGTTGGTGTGAATCTTGACACGATTGTCAATTGCGGAGGAAAACCAAACTGAAAGACAGAGGACCTATAGAAGCTGTTGGTAGACCAGAACTACCCTTTCAAGTAGTGAACGCTGACATTTTAGGGCCTATTGAACCTAAATCTTCTAGGGGACATCAGTATGTATTGTGTGTTATGGATCAGCACAGTCGGTGGCCAGAGGCAATTCCTATTAAATCTTTGACTGCAAAAGCGACGTGCGATGCTTTTATGGAAATTTTTATGAGGACTGGCATTCCTCGAATCATTGCTATGGACAATGGAACAAATTTTGCTGCCAAGTTAACGCAAGAATTTCTTAAAAGATTAGGGACTGTACCAAAATTCTCTACACCAGGTTACCCACAGAGTAACGGATTAATAGAAAGATGGATTGGCACAATGAAGTCAATGTTACATCATGCTATTAGGTCGCAAGGTAGAGGATGGGACAAACAGCTGCCTTTTCTCTTATGGGCATATCGTGAAGTGCCAAACGCTACTACTGGGGTCTCACCATATCTACTAGTTCATGGACGCCCCCCAGTTGGACCTTTAGCAATTTTAAAATCTACATGGGAAGATGAAGTTGTTTTACCTCAAGGTATTGGTGAATCAATCACTGATTATCTTCAGAAGGTTCGAAGTAGGTTGCAGGAAGCTGTGGAATACGCTGATGAGCATACTAAAAATCAACAGGAGAAATATGTACATTATCATAATTTGAGATCCAAATCAAAAGAATTATCTATTGGAGATGAAGTTATTGTGTTGATTCCAGACTCTACAAACAAACTTTGTTCTAGGTGGAAAGGTCCAGGAGAAATTGTAGAACAAAAATCACCACATTCTTATGCAGTTAAGCTACCGGATGGAAGCATCCGTCATCTGCATCAGAATAAGCTAAGGAAATATATCCAACCGATGAATACGGTGGGTATAATATATGAAGCTGATGAAGATTTTGGGGAAGTTCAACCTGTACCTCTAGGAGGCCTTGGAGAAATAAAGGACTGTTGGAAACAGCTAGAAGAAAAGACAGAATTGTCAAATCTATCTCCGAAGCAAAAGACTCAGCTTTTAACAATTCTCAAAGACTACAGAGTCATTTTCAATGGTGAATTAAAACGAGCTAAGGTACAACCGCATAAAATAACATTAAAAACTGGAATCGAAAGGAAACAGCCTCATATTTACCGAATACCGGAATCTTACGGAAAGCATCCCGAAGAATGCCAGATTACAGATATGGTCATTGGCTCTCTCTCGCTATCAGGTCACAATAACTCATAAGCCCGGTAATAATAATGTTATCGCAGATGCCTTATCAAGGGTTTATGGGGATGATTGATTTTTTTAAATTTCTTTTATTATAAATCTAGCATAAGAAATAGTAAAATATTTCTGACATATTATAATATTCATATTTAACTTTATATAAGATATTGTAGTTATTTCGATTTGTTTTGGTTGTTAATTTTCATAAGGTTGTGTGAAAAATATTTGCATAGTTATTTTTTTTTTAATGTTAATATTGATTCTTATTTTCTTAGATTATAATATTGTGTTGTAATCAATATAATGGATATAGTAGTAGTATAGGCTATTTTCCTTTCAAGATAATATGAAAGAAATGTGTAAGCTGTAGCATGTCAGCAAATAGATTAATCGTTAAGTTACATTTAGAATTTTGGTTTTGTTTGGCTCTTGATGGAATGGTGATGAAAGGTAAGTTGTGGACGGATGTGGGAAACGCAGGAGGCGGAGTAGGAGTGTGTTGGAGCGAAAGGAACGTTGTTCTTGAAAATGCGACGAGTGGTGGCGGAGGTGCCGTTTCCAGGCAGGGGAAAGTTCTTGTATTTCAAATGATGTTAAAAAGGAACCATTTAAAATTATGTTTGTGTTTGTAGTTAATGTTATGTTTTTTTATGTAAAATAAATGTGTCGTAAAAATGAAGATCTTTCGTATTACTGAACGATCCTGGAAACGACAGGTTCGTGGAAACAATCACAGTCACCTGAAGTTAATTTCGATAAATATACAATTTGACGGACATAGAATTATAATGCATTGAAGTCAACAAAACAAACTCTGAGATGACCTCTTGAGGTTGAAAATCCGATAAGAAACGTCATTCACTATAATTTCATTTATATATGACTGTTCTTCAATAAAAAATAAAGTGTATTTTTTTTCTTTTAGGGTTATAATCGATAATTTTCTGCAAATAATGGTAATATTATAAAAATTTAGATGTAAAATTATAAATATTATCTTCTTGAATTAAGTTAGAAGTATATTTAAAATTATATAAAATTATAAAATATAATAATTTAAATTAATAAATATATAAAATAACAAAGCATTTCTTCTTCCTCCACTAGAGTGAAATTATTTTTTTTAGTTTATAAAATTTTTCCGATATGCTTTCGCAAAACTGTATCATAAATCACATAAAACTATAAATAATACAAATACAATTTAAGAAACAGCTCTGATTTTTCGATTTAAAATGTAAATTAAAAAAAAAGATTCATAGAGTACGAAATTAAATTTCTATTTTAAGCTCTAATATTCAACAAATACAGAAAAAATATTTGTCATTATTAAAATCACGAATTTAGCAGACAAATGTTTAGCTAGCTGTCATTTTTTCAATAATTTGTGGTTTTGAAGCGCTCTTCAAGTGTAGACGTTTATGAGATTCAAAATCCATTTTAATTTTTAGATCACAATCTCCATTCCTTTCCGAAAGAAGTGAAAATGGAATTATTAAAATGTAACACAAATGATTTTTAGAATCCATTACTATTAATCTGCGAATTTATAATTAAACACACAATTTCTTCATTTTATTTTCTACGCTCATATTTGAGGCACCAACCCTAGGCAATCATAAATTTTTTTATAAAATTGAACAGTAACAGATGTTGATTTTTTTCCAGACTTTAAAAATAAGCAATGCTAAAATAGTATATATAATTATTAACTATATAATCAGTTAAGAACTTATATATACTAAAGTAGGTGATTTCATATAATGCAGAAATCTTTAATTTTATTTGTGTGCAATTATCATTTAATGTTTGGTTTACCTAATTAAGTAAAATTTTAAGTAAATATTACTACAAATATAAGATTATTTTTAATTAAAATTTTCAATGTATTTCAGATTGAAGTCTTAGATTTAAATAAGTTTATTTTATTTTCATGTTATTATTTATTTTTTCAAAATTAACATTTTTGTCATCTAAAACAATGAAATCACTTTCCATTTTGAAAATGAAGTTTTTTGATACTTGAATTCATTAAAGTATTTTGATAAAAGTAATCTTTATAGATGAAAGGATCTTGTGATGATAATTTGCTGCAATGGAAAAAATAAAATCATATTTTGTATTGATATGCGTAATTTTTCTTTTTCTGTTCCTTAATGGTCTTGTTTTTCGCACATTTAATTAGTTTGTTTGAGGCTTACAGTTTTAAATGATTTCTGAGTCATCTCCGATTTGCATTACAAAAAACCAAGAGAATTTCATGCACAAATATGGATAACGTGTGCTGGGAAATGAAATCAACAAACTTTTGGAACATAAAATAGATACATAGCAATTAAATTGATGGTTCAGAGCACATGAGTTGGAATTAAGAAATTCGATCTTCTCTTACTGTGACTCCATCACTTTTTATAAACAATATTTGCTTATCCTATCAAATGTCAGCATCATCAGAAATCACTGTGGCATAACCTACTGTATGGCTACAGGCATACGTATGTTAATAAAATATGCTAATATATCTTAAATTAATAAAATCTTTAAAAAAGCGAAATATACAACGAAAATTTTTGTTGTGCAAAACTTATCACTCTAGTTTGCATTTAAATGTAGTTTTAATGGTATGCAAAGTAGTTACAAGCATTAAGAATAAATGCCCTACAATTAAATTGTAGTGGTTCATTCGTTTTGTAGTGATCAATAAGGAAAAACTAATAAATAAAATTAAAATAAATGAAATTGAGAAAATAGCATTTTGTAAAATTTTTCAACATGAATTGTCTTCCGAAAATGTTGCAGGATGTAAATTTTAAGTATATAAATATAAAAATAAATAATATTTTAAATAAACAACAATATTATAAAATAATAAAAATTATTGAAGTAGACTTGTCATAGACGTACTATTTTTTTTCATTATGAATTCTTTGAAAATTCCTACAGTTTTTTAACTTTTCATAACTATCCTCTTTCTTAAAACATATATTATAATAATAAACATGAAAATTTAATTCTATGCATTTCAATATTATATGTCATTTTTTACATCATTCTGAATTCTCATAATTTATTACAGAATCAATGTAAGTTAGTGTTTAGCTCTTGTAAGTTAATTAATATTTTCGTGAAATTAATAAGCATGGAAGCATGATTACATTAATGAAAACTTCCTTCAAATGTGACCAACGTAAGAATAAACTCTGATTATTTAAGTAAAAACTTAAACTACGGTAAATCTATGCTAATTCAGTGACATATAACATTCATTTAACTAAATTAAATCAAAATGCTTAGTATTTTGCACAAAAGAAAAAACATCACTTTTGTATTGCGACGGATAATGCTTTATTTTGAGTAAAACTTAAAAATAATTTTGCTCAAAATTTTTTGGATTAAAATTTCGATAAAGAATCTTATATAATAGACATTTTAATACATTTATAAATTTCACTAAAAACAGTAAAATTAACAGTACATTCTGAGAACAATGCATAACATATTTCCTAATTAAGTAATGTTTTCCGTATCCAACTCCAATTTATAAACAAAATTTTTTTCTAAGACAATAGTTTAAATATCGTCAGTGTCGTACATTATAACATTGAATAATTTTTTTTTTTGCAAAGAATTTTATATTATTTATAAATACTATACTATATTAAAATATGATATTCAATAAAAAACTACTTACATAACAGCAATGATTGTAAGATGAATATTATAACGAATAATATATTTAAAATTTCTTCCTAGAAATTCCAAACTTTAATTAAGAGTTTTACAATCGTGACTAGTATAATATAGAAAAATAAGCAAGGCAGGATTTCAAAAACTTTAAATTTCAAAACATAAAAATAAATTTAAATATACTTTAAACAGGTTTAAATTACTAAAATATAACACTTAAAGTAATATACAATGAATAAAAAATTACAATATAAATTGATGAGCACACAGCTTACAATTGAAATAATATTTTAAGATTTGTAAACAAACATAAAAAAATTTTGCATGTATATTAAAAATACTGTTTTGTAGAATATAACATTTCTGTAAAAGAATTTATAATTAATAAGTCATTTGTAACTCTCTGTTATTTTATACTTTAAAATCTTTAAAATGTACTTTAAACTTTAATTAGTTTTTAAGCAAAACTCGTTAGTAGATTTTTAAAATATATCTTTATATATTTTTGAAAACCTAGTTTTACTAAAACATCAGCGGAAATTCTTATATTGACAAGAGCAGAAATATTTCTAAATTTTCTACAATATGAGAAACATATATATGGAATATAGAGTATGCGAAATGTCTACTATATAAACACACATATTTTCGGAAATATTCATAAAATAAACAAACTTTTATTTGTAAAATAAACTAAATTTCCACTAGAAAATAAACAATAAGAATCTAACATTGAATTGCATTTAAAGTATCTTTAAATAATTTAAGAAAGCATTCTTAATATGCTCCATTTTATCATTCATACCAAAACAAACACGTAAATATTGAAGAAAAATTAAATATATAATGTTAACACACATTTGTCAATTGCTAAAATTTGTACCAAAAGACTTTAAATTCATTAAAAATACATAAAATCTCGAAGTAAAATTCTCAAATTTAAGAAATGAATTTGTAGAAATAAGATTTTATCAAAATATCAATCAAAAAATCAAAACATGTAGTTAACATCTTACCTTAAATTGCATTGAAGTATAATTATTATTCAAATAACGTTTCATTGATTTGTTGCAAGAATTCAGTATTTGTAATAAATACATAACTAAATATTTTAAAATTCAATAAAATTAAATTAAAAAATAAATTTAGTTAAAATAGTTTAATATAGTTGATTTTAACAGAAAGAAACTTATTCATAAGTACATAAAGTTTCGTCAGTTGAAGCATAAACTTAATTTTTAAAGTTTATATGTCTGATTTATTTTATTGTTTATGCGAAACGTATAAGACAATTGCTCTATTTGCTATTTTCTAATCACATAACACTCTTATAAAACTACATTAAAGTCATTTCAATTAATAAATGTTACAGACCGTCAAAATGAGTTGAGTAATGGAGGCTCAGTGCAAATTCGTTTTTGAAAGAACAAGAACATAAATCACAGATAAATGTTTCATCCTTCAAATCAATTTTTTCTTCGAGTTCTTGAAACTGATTGTTGTTTGGATGTAGGAAATCGTCAAAGATAAGGGAATCATCCAGAACAGTTTGTCTCTCAAAATAAATCTCTTCATGTTGCGTCGTGTTTTCAGAATTGAGACTTTGAGCAGATTGGCCTGTAAATGAAGCATTTTCTTGAGTGTTATTTTGCAGCATTGTTACTTCGTGTTCCATTCTCGTATGCCGGGAATAATCCCTACTATGAATGAAAGATTTAAGACATTCTTTACATTTGTACAATTTTTCTTTAGTGTGATTTTCCTCGTGATATTTACGAGAATGGTAATGAGCAAATCTTCGCTCACAAAACTTACATTTAAGTGGTTTTTCTTTTGTGTGAGATCTCATATGAACTTTTAAACTAGAACTTTGTATGAATCGTCTTTCACAAGTTTCACACTGATACGGTTGTTCTCCCGTATGAATTCTCCCGTGTGTAATGAGATTTTGTCTAGTTGTGAATTTCCGCTTGCAAATATGACATTCATATGGCTGCACTCCCGCATGAACTATCAATTCATGCCTTTTTAGACTGTTTTTATAACTGAAATTTCGATTACAAATCTTACACAGAAATTTCCGTTCTTCTTCATGAATCTTTTCATGTCTTTTCAAATCTGAAGTGGAACTCAGACCACGCCCACAATGCTTGCAGTTGTATATCTCTTTTCCAGTATGCGTCCTCATGTGAACATCTAACTGCGAGGAATTATTGTAGGACACACCACATTCTTCACAAATAAAATTTTCCTCAGCTGCATTACTTAACTTTTCTTCGTTATTGTCATTAAGGCTGCTCATGATATTTAATTAATATCCTTAAAAATATGTTTTAAATAAAAACAAATTTTGCGAATTAAAAAAGTATGAGAAATGTTGAAGGTGGAACAGAAATATTGGAATACTTTGCCAACACGATAGCCGCATTCAGAACGGATAAATGGAAAGATAAACTCGTCTTTAATTGTTATATATGTCTGATTCTTTTTACGTCATTATACTGACATGACATCGAAAAAGGTAGAGATCGTTGCCATATTTTGTTTTCAAATTATCTTATTATATAGATTAAAATAAGCATTTGTGTCGAGGATACATTTTTAATATATTTTTCACACATCAATCATTGTTTTTTGCATGACAACGCTAAATTGTTTGTTTTTAGTGCAGAGTTTTTAAAAAGGAGTCATTACCATTGCACGCATCCATTCTGAGAATTGAACCCACCAAATGCTGAACCGAATGCCTTAATCATTCTGCTACTGCATTTTTAAATGCAGAAAAATGATTTTTACGAATAAATGTATACATTGAAAATTCGATTTATATGGAGAATAATGCTATCATTTTCAAACTTCTCTTCAAGGTGGTATAAACTTTTTAAAAATGAAATGCTATAGTAAAGTACTTATAAAAATATCACTGTTTAAATTGTTGTCGATTAGGAGTAGATGCATTTATTAATTGTTCTATTTGCTACTTTTGGATTTAAATGTTTTAAATTTAAATATAATTATGATAAATGAAATACTTTTTAACTACCATAATTCTCTGTTTTTATTTTAAATCTTTGATTCCCTTTATAAAAAAAATGAAAGTTGCTTATCTTTCTTCTGATTTAGAAAAGTGTCAATGAGAGAATTTGACCCAATTTTCAAAGCATGTTGGCCATTTTTTAGTAAAATACTGATCTTAGAAATGAAATACGGAGTATTTTATTATTTAAATTGTAATGAAACAATTTTGTTATGCTTTTTTGTGCTAACTTTCTGTAGTCACCGTAGGTCAAACTGAACTAATAGAAAATGGTTACTTTTTAAAATTTCATTTTAATATTTATGTGTTCAATTTGAACTTATAAATTAAGAAGAGGAGGATTTGAGTTTTCACACCTAATCAAGTATATTCGCAAATTTTGGTTAAAAAATGTTAATTTTGTCTTGTGAAATAACGAAAATATTCTTTTAGTTATTTGTATTTACAAATGCATATGTCCATATCCACTTTTAGTTAATGATTACTCAATTTATTATGTGTAATTGCAGAGTTAAAAGCACTAAATGTAACTTGCTTCTAAGTAAATTAAAGAAGGATTTGATTTTAAAATTAAAATTTATAGAATTTAAAAATAAATTTTGCTCAAAAAATAATGAATAGCAATAATTTTAATTATATACTGTGTTTACGTGAAAAAACAATATCTTTTCATTTAATTGATTAAAAGTTCTATTTCTTTGAAAATAGATTATGATTAGTTTTTTTTCGGATTTTTAAAGTACAGAAATTCCTTAAAATGCATCCTATTTTCGAAAAAAAAAATGCAATTAACTGTTGTTTTGATAATGCAAAAAGGGTCCTTTCTCAAACATTCTGATTATTGATTCTATTGCTTCAAAAGTTTCACAACGCACACTTACACACACACACAAAACTATGTTCATTGTATGAAATATTTTTTACTTTTGAATCCCTTGTTGTATACTTTTAGAAAAGGACTTTTTAATTTCTATATTCTAGGAAAAGTGGACATAATTTTATAGATAACTAGGCATTCATAGTATTACGGCATGGTTTTATTGTTGCACATATTTTAATCAGAGTGTAAATCGTCCAAGTATTTATTAAGTTTTTTTTTAAATTTATGACTTCCATAACATTTATATGTCATCATCTTAGTTGGTAATTACAGATAAGTTTTAATATTTCCTCTGATGAAGGAATTCTTGATATGCGAATTTTTCACAGAATCTTCATTTTTAACTTTTAAGCCCTCATGTAATCAAAGACGGTTTAACTCTGATTGAAAGTGCAAGGACTTTCATAATTAAAAATAGCAAGATTCTGTCATATTTGATTTAATGTTACTTGGATTTACTACACTATATGAAATTTTTTTAAAGATGTACCTGTTTAAAGAGTCTGAGCAATTATCATTTAAGGTTAATTTTATTCTAAGGTTTTAATTCACCTATAGACAAGTTTAGGAATTCTCTTAGGAAATTGTGCATTGAATTTTTCAATATTATAAACATTGTTATTATACATGATATAATTTCCTTTTTTATCTCGATATGCATGACTCAATGACTGAATTTTTTTATACTGTCCTGTTAATTACCGATATTTGCTTAGCCGATATATATTGATTTCACAATCTATACAGGTTAAACATTGAAAATTTACTTAATTTAAATATTTTCAAATAGAATTTCTTTTTAAAATCATTTGGAAATTAGTAATATATTGTTATGCTATCTTTTGACTAACCATAATATTTTATTTTACGAAATTTTTCAGAAAAAATTGCTTTTAAATATATTTATATACAAGTAAATGAATTCTAAATAGTAGATAAAACTAGAAAGCGTGATAAAACTAGAAAGCGTGTATATATATATATATATATATATATATATATATATATATATATATATATATATATATATATATATATATATATATATATATATATATATAATTTAATGATAAAAAAAATGTGAACTATTTATTCTTTTAATTAAAATTTAGGTATTATTTTTGTTTTAAAATATTTAAAAATATATTGTTTTGAAAATTATGAAATTCTGTTTAAGTTTAAAAGGAAACATAAAAATTTATGTGATACATTAATGAAAATAAGTTTTGCTTATTTTCTCGAAACTCTATAAAATTACGCAAGCCTTTAGTATGTTTTAGCCAAATTTTCCTAGATTTCATTTTCCTTTATTTGTCACAAACCTTTTTTCCCTTTATCTATTTCTAACGGAATATAGATCTTTAAAAAATGTTTATTAATATAAATTAAAGAAAAATTGTTCCATCGAAATGACCAATAAGCACATTTTGATACATTTTTCGTTGAAAGTTGAATTGCATGACCACATTCTTTTAAAGCTTAAAGCTAACTTATTCACATTCTTTTTTCTAATATTTACAAACATTTACATACCGACTGATGGCTGAGTGGTTAACATTCCTGACTCCTGAACTTTGGGTCCCAAGTTCGAAACCTAGTTCGGGCATGCATGTTTTTGTCTCTTTTGTTTCTATGTACTTTCTTCTGAGATGTATGAATGTTGCTCACCCTATAAGCGGATTTGTGTAGGTATCGCATGAGTAATGCTACTTGCCTCTGTGACTTGGTTCACTGGTGCCCAATGGGGGTAAAGACGAATGTATAGCATTTATATATTAAAACTCATATATAAAATGTTATATTTCATACATATTTACATATATATATTTTCAAACATGGTGATATTATTATTTAAATGCTGTAAAAATTATATGATGAAAAATACGTATTAGAATAAATTTTAATCATGTCTCAGAATCATGATTTTTTTGTAGGGGAGGGTTAGTTTATATTTGTATAGATTTGGACTTAGTTACTTTCCCTTATGTACTCCGTGCAGACTATATTAAAATTTTGGTGCTACACTCATCTCGACTCGTGCTCTGTACTTGTTTTATTAAACTGTAGAGTTCATAATTATTGGAAGGGTAGAGAAATAATGTCATTATAGCCAAACTTCTGAGCATTTGTTATAAGAAAACAATATTTTATCTTATTTTATTTTTCAAACATCAAGCCAGAATGTTAATATTTAAATATTAACTAAATAAAATCTCTTTGCCTTTTAATTCCACAATCACAGGAAAAACACTTCATTGTCACTATTAAAATCACAAATTTAGCAGACAAATGTTTAGCTAGCTGTCATTTTTTTCAATAATTTGTGGTTTTTCAAGCGCTCCTCAAATGTAGACGTTTATGCGATTCAAAAGCAATTTTAAGTTATTGATCAGAATATAACTTCCTTTCCCAAAATAGGGAAAGTAGAAATACTGAACTATAACACTTATGATATTTAAAATACTATATTTTAATCTGCGAATTTATATTTAACGATACATTTTTTTTCATTTTATACTTTATGTTCATATTGGATGCATCAACACTAGGCAATTATAATTTTTTTATGAAAATGAACAGTAACGGATATTGATATTTTGTAGAATTTAAGAATAAATGATGCTAAAATAGCATTAATTATAATATAATCAGTTGAAAACTTACTAAAGTGGGTGATTTGATATAATGCAGAAATCTTGAATTTTGTTTGAGTGCAATTCCCAATTATTGTTTGGTTTGCCTAATTAAGTAAAATTTCTCTAGTAAATATTACTCAAATATAAGAACATTTTTTTAATTAAAATTTTCAATAACTTCAGTTTAGAGTCTTGGAATTAAATAAGAAGATTGTTTAAGTTATTTTTAAACCAACTTAACTTCTCAAAGGTCTTGTTTTTCCAACATATCAATAAGTTTGTTTGAGGGTCACTGTTTTAAAATATTTCTGAGTCATCTCCGATTTGCATTATAATTATCCAAGGGAAATGTATGCGCAAATATGGCACACTTGTGCTGAGAATCGAAATCAACAAACTGTGAACAAAAAATAGATGACTTACCATTGAATTGATTTTTCAGAGAACATGGAAATAAAAATTTAGATTTTTTTGTTAGTGACTCCATCACTTAAAGTATTTGCCCATCCTGTTAAATAATAGCATGATTAGAAAGCCCTATGATACATCCTACCGTATGGATATTTGCATGAAATATTCTAATAGGTCTTACATTAATAAAATTTGTAAAAGTTAAAGCAAAATAACATCATTAAAATAAACACGAAATATACATCGAAAAATTTTGATAAGTGTAAAAATAATTACTCTCGTCTAGTTTGCATTTAAATATTTTTAAGGGTATGCAAAGTAATTACAAGCAATAAGAATAATTGATTTATAAATGAACTTCAGTGGTTAATTTGTCATGTAATTAACAAAAAGGAAATACTAATAACAAAATTCAAAATAAATAAAATTTTGAGGAAATACAAATTGTTCAATTTATTAATATGGATTGTCTTCCGAAAATGTTGCGAGATGTAGTTTTTAACCACAACTCTCTCAAGTGTTTTATTATTTCCTGCAAAATATGATTCTCTACTTATCGCATATACGCATTAAACTTCATTTAGTTTCTACAGTTTAGAAAGGAAATTCAATTCAAAAATTTTGTGCTGTAGATTCTATTGTTTAAATTATAAATTTGAAATATCAATTTCATAATAAACACTTCCGAGTGAATAAAATGAAATTTGAAAAAGATGATATTACATTAGCAAGAAAGTTGTTATAAATTGTTTGATATTGCTCTAATTGAATTGAAAAGGTTGTGTCATATTATTTGCAATCACTTATATCAAGTCAGGCTATGGCATGAATGATTTTTGTAAACATTTCAGTTCCAAATTATAGAAGTATTTTTTTAAACATTATTTTGATTAAGATTTACTGTCGAAAATAGAAAATGAATCTTAAGCAATAAGATATTTTGTTTTTTCAACTGTGACTTATTTTTTGTTACATTATACTGTGCTGTGTTAATTTTTGTGTACGTGTTTTATTATTTTACAAAAATTGAGGAAATGCAAATATTCAAATTGAGATATGTGCAGCAAAAATTTCGGAATTCGTATTATGTCGTAAAATAGACTGTATTATATTGTGAAAATTAAAATATCAGAAAATATCTTACTTTGAAAATTAAAGTATAACTTATTGGCCAACTGAATTTTTCATCATAACAGGTGAAAGAAATTTTAATAAATAAGAATATTACGAAATTAATATTCAAATTAAAATCTTATTGTAAAAAATTATTTAAATAGATTTGTCAAAGACGTACTATTTTTATCCATTATGAATTTTTGAAAATTCTTACAGTTTTTAATCTTTTCATAACTATACACTTTCTTTTTTATAAGATATATTATAATAACAAATATGAAAATTTTATTCTATGCATTTCAATATGATATATCAACTTTTACATCATTCTTAATTCTCAATTTATTACAGAATCAAAGTAAGTTAGTGTTTAGCTCTTGTAAAATAATTAATATTTTCGTGAAATTAATAAGTATGAAAGCATGATTACATGACTGAAAATTTCCTTCAAATGACCAACGTAGGAAGAACTCTGACTATTTAAGTCAAAATTTAAACTACGGTAAATCTATGCTAGTTCAGTGACGTATAACATTTATATAACTAAATTAAATCAAAATGCTTAGTACTTTGCACAAAAAAGAAAAACATTATTTTTATATTGCGACGGATAATGCATTATATTGAGTAAAACTTAAAAATAATCTTGTTCAAAATCTTTTTAGATTAAAATTTCGATAAAAAATGTGATAGACATTTTAATACATTTATAAATTTCATTAAAAAACAATAAAATTTTTCATACATTCTGAAAAAATTGCATAATATATATCCTAATTAAATAGTTGTTTCGATATACAAATCCTATTTTTAAACAAAAATTTTTTCTAAGACAATAGTTTAAATATCGTCAGTGTCATACATTGAAAAATTATTGAATATAAATTTTTTCGCATAGAATTTTTTATTTATAAAAACTAAACTATATTAAAGTATTATATTCAATAAAAAAGTACTTACATAACAGCAATGATTGTAAAATGAATATACAAAATATTATAACGAATAATATATTTAAAATTTCTTCATAGAAATTCCAAACTTTAATTAAGAGTTTTACAATCGGTATAAGTTAGAAAAAATTAGCAAGGAAGAATTTTAAACACTTGAAATTTCAAAACATAATAAATAAATTTAAATATATTTTAAAAAGGATTAAATTAAAAAACGTGAAATATAATGATATAAAAATTGTCAATAAAAATTGATGAGCGCAACTCTTACAATTGATATAATATTTTAAGAAATAATATTTATGATTTGTAAGCAAACATAAGAAAATTTTGCATACATATTAAAAGTTCAGTATTGTAAAATATAACATTTCTGTAACAGAAATTATAGTTAATAAGCCATTTGTCACTGTTATTTTAAACTTTAATTAGTTTATAAGCAAAACTCGTTAGTAGATTTTTAAAATCTTTCAATTTTTGAAAATATATGTAATATATATAAAATAAAAATATAAATATATAATATAAAACAATATTTGTTGTATATTTTTGAAAAACTGGTTTTACTAAAACATCAGCTAAAATTCATATATTGGCAAGTGCCAAAATATTTTTAAATTTTCTACAATATGAGAAACATATATGGAATTTAGAGTACGCAAAACTCCACTATATAAACACACATGTTTTCGAAAATATTTATAAAAGCAACAAAATTTTATTTAAAAAAAATAAAATTTTTCAATCAGAAAATAAACAAGGATAAGAATATCGTACATTTAATTGCATGTAAAGTATCTGGAAATGTTTTAAGAAAGTATTCTCCCATGCAATACTTTTTTTCACGTAAATCTTAAAGAAATTTTAAATATGTAATGTTAACACATCTTCGTCTATTGCTAAAATGCAAATTGCTAAAATCTGACCGATAAGATTTTAAAATAATGTTACAGACCGTCAAAATGAGTTGAGTAATGGAGGCTCAATGCAAATTCGTTATTGAAAGAACAAGAACATGATTCACAGATAAATGTTTCCTCCTTCAAATCAATTTTTTCTCCTAGTTCCTGAAACTGACTGTTATTTCGTTGTAGGGAATCGTCAAAGATAAGGGAGTCTTCCAGAACAGTTTGCCTCTCAAAATAGTTCTCTTCATGTTGCGTCGTATTTTCCGAATTGAGACTTTGAGCAAATTGGCATGTAATTGAAACATTTTCTGGAGTGTTATTTTGTAGCATTGTTGTTTTGTGCTCCGTTCTGTTGTGCCGGTAAAAATCACTACAATGAATGAAAGATTTAAGGCAGTCTTTACATGTGTGCAATTTTTCTGTATTGTGATTTTCCTCGTCATATTTGTGAGACGGGTAATGAGTAAATCTTCCCTCACAAAACTTACATTTATACGGTTTCTCGTTAGTCTGAGATCTCATATGAACTTTGAAATTAGAACGTTGTATGAATCTCCGCTCACAAGTTCCACACTCATACTTGTGTTCTTCCATATGAATTCTCATATGTACAATGAGATTCTGCTTAACTCTGAACTTTCGGTTGCAAATCTCACATTTATATGGTTGCACTCCCGCATGTATCAATTCATGTCTTTTGAGAGCGTCTTTCCTACTGAAACTTCGATTACAAATCCCACACGGAAATTTCCTTTCTCCTGTATGAATTTTCCCGTGTCTACTGAGATTCTGCTTAACTCTGAACTTTCGGTTGCAAATCTCACATTTATATGGTTGCACTCCCGCATGTATCAATTCATGTCTTTTGAGACTGTCTCTCCTACTGAAACTTTGATTACAAATCGCACACGGAAATTTCATTTCTCCTGAATGAATATTTTCCTTTCGCTTTCTTCTGGTTGAATCTGAAGTCGGATTATGTCTAAAATCCTTGCAGTAATATAACTTATTTACAGCTTGTGTCCGTATATTAATATCTAACTGAGAGGATTAACTGAATGACACACCACACTCTTTACAAATAAAGTTTTAATTATCAGTAATACTTAATGCTTATTGTTATCAAGGCTGCTCATGATATCTGATTATAATACACAAGATGAAGTTAAATTTAGAAAAAAAATTTTTGAATATAAAAACGTAGTGAAAATTATGAAAATGAAACAAAAATACTAAAATACCTTACAAGTATCAGCAATTATTTAAGTTTTTCTAAGGATATAAATTAAAAAAAAACTAAACTGAGAGAGATTCTTATATACATCTTATTCTCCTTTCGTTGTTATACTGCTGTTACTTTGAAACAGGTAGAAATCGTTGCCAGATTTTGCGTTCAGATTATTATATAATTAGGAATAAAATAGGCACTTGTGTCGAGGATACAGTTTTGATATATTTGCCTTAAAGCAGTCATTTTTTAAAGTGATTTTATTCCCATTGTTCGTATACGTTCTCAAGGCGGGATTTGAACCCACGAAACAATGAACCAATTGTTAAGGCCTTAATCATTCTGCTGCCAGGTGTGTGGAGTATTTTTGTAGGAATTGAAAATATTGTTTACAAATAAATGTATGTTTTTCCAATTGGATAAAAATGGGGAATAATACTGTCATCTTCTATACAATTTCAAAAGATGAAGTGATATAATAATGCGCATATAAAAACCAACATAATATTTGAGCCAAGCAGGTGTATTTGCATATGTTCTTTATTCAGTTTAATACTTTTGGTAATTTAAACGCAACTATGATATATGAAATATCGCTTATAACATTCATAATTCTCTGTCTTTATTTTCTTTATATTTGATTCCCTTATGTGCAATATAAATCAGTTTTATATTTTTATATGACTTTGAAAAACATGATCTTATAAGATAATTTCCCCCTGTTTTCAAAGATATAGTCCCTTGTTGGGGAAAATATTGATCTTAAAAAGGAAATACGTAATCATTAATTTAAATGTGTAAGAAAAAACCCGTTTCTTTTTTATTTTGGAATTGAGTAAGCTAACACATTTTGCATTCACTATAGCTCAAACATAAATAATAGATAATATATAATTTTTAGTTAAGTTGAAATTTCATTCTAATACTTATGTGCTTGAGTTGTCACCCATAAATTAATAAGAGATGGACTGCAATTTTTAAAAAATCATATATTTTCTCAAATATTTGTTAAAAATTGTTAATTTTGACAAGCAAAATTACGAAAATTTTTTTAGCGGTTTGTGTTTAAAAATACATATGAAAATATCCATTTTTTTATGATTACTTAATTTCCTATGTGTAATTATATTGTTAAAATCACTAAATCTAACTTGCTGCTGAGTTATTTAGAGAAGAAATATTTGGTTTTAAAATTAAAATTAATGTATTTAAATATAATATTTTTTTTCAAAAAATGACAAGCAGTGAATTTACATACATACTGTGTTAATGTGCATCAGTTATCAGTATGTTAACATGAAAAAGTTATGCATTTTCAGTTAATTGATTAAAATTTTTTTTCTTTGAAAATAGGTAGTTTTTCTGCAATTTTCAGCGTATAAAAATTCATTAAAATATATCCTTTTCTCGAAAATATGCGGTTAATTAATCTTTTTATTTTTCAAATGGTGTCAGGTTCTAATTGATTCGGATAACTGAAGTTCGATTGCCTTTAATGTTTGAGAATGAAAAAACGAAGGAGCTAACTCTCATTCATTTACTCTCTGTCGCACGCGCGCATGCTCACACACACACACACACACGCACACACACACACACACACACACACACACACACACACACACACACACACACACACACACACACACACACACACACACACACACACACACACACACGCACACACACTATAGGATAGAATTAAAGTTAAAGTCACTCATTCCAATCAGTGATACTCAAAAACTAAGTAAATTAATGCTTAATATTGGATGGAATAAAGATAAATCCATTCAAATGAATCAATGTGAATCCACAAATAAGTAAACTAAAGTTTAATATTGGATGCAACGAATGATAAGGCCACTCACACAAACCAATTAGTGTGACTCCAAAAGTAAGTAAACTAAAGTTTAATATTGGATGGGATTAAGGACAAGAGCCAACTCAAACCAATGAGTGTAACTCCAAACCTAAATAAACTAATGTTTAACATTGGATGGGATTAAAGATAAGGGCATTCAAGCCAATCAGTCTGAATTCACCACTAAGTAAACTAAAGTCATTATTGGATGAAATTAATGTTAAGGCCACTCAAACCAATCAGTGTGACTAAAAAACTAAAAACAATTGTTAAAAATTAGGCCATTCTGACTATCATTAACTCCACTGCTCAGTAAACTTATGTATAATTATGGATCGAATTACAGATAAGGCCACTCAAACCAATCAGTGTGACGCCAAAACCTAGTAAACTAATGTATAATATTGGATGGAATTATAAAGAAAATGCCATTCAAACCAATCAGTGTGAGAGAACCACTAAGTAAACCAAAATTTAATATTGCATGGAATTGAAGATTATGCCACTCTATCCTATCAGTGTGACTTCAAAACTAAATAAACTAATGTTTAATATTTGATGGGATAAAAGTTAGCCATTCAAACGAATTATTGTGTCTCCATCACTAAGGAAGATAATATTTAATGTTGGATGGTATTAAAGATAAGGCCAGTCAAACCACTTAGTTTGACTCAAAAACTAAGCAACATAATGTTTAAATTTCGTTGACATTAAAGATGAGTCAATTCAAAGCAATCAATTTGAATCCATCACAAATTTGATATTGGATGGGATTAATGTTTAGGCCTTTCAAACCAATTAGTTTGACTCCATCGCTCAGTAAAATACTGTTTAATATTGGATGGGGATTGTTTAGTCATGATTAAGCACTAATCTGTGAGATGTTTTTCATGTATATATGTATCCAGAATCAGCAGTTGTAAAACATCAGTGTCCATTCTATTAAACACTCTATTCACAGTTTATAATTGAAACACAAGTTTAAATTCAAACTTTTAATACGTGCAATTTATACGGTTTTCCATGAAGCCAGAAAATATGTGCAATGTTTGAACATTCTGAAACCAATCTTACACATTTTTTGGGAGTCATAAACACACTAAATTTCTGTTTGGAAGTACTTATTAAAAGCTAGCGAAATATTTTAAATGATTTTATCCTCCCCAATATATACTATATTTTAAACTGAACGTTTGAAAAAAATTACTTTGCTTACAAAAACGCTGCAAAGAAAATATGGCGACTTAATCATTTCAAGTTTCTTAAAAATTTATGTCGCTAAAAAAAAGAGCTGTGTTCCATGTATTAAATATGCTCATCTCTAATTCACAATTTTAGAGAACAACGGAACTCCACGAAACTGGATACTTCAAAAGTTCCAAAGCTTCATTCTCGATCGGATTTCCTAAAAGTAGCATCGAAACATTAAGGCCATGATATCTGCAACACTATTTCAAAAATATAAAATGTTATTCCTCCTAACAAATGTTTCTCTGCATATAAAAATCGTAAGAATTTATTTAATTTGTGAATTTCGCATAGATCTACGGTTATATTTTGCACTCGGGGAGCTTTGACTTGTGGAAATTTTATTTAAAATAGCTGCAAACCATTAAGAACATTCATACTAGATCCAAGAATCAAATTAGTGAAATGGTTACAAGAAATCAGATTAAATCTCGCTCTTAGTCTCTCAATTATAACTATAATTTTTATTTATATAAATAATGATTCCTGCAAATTCTCTTGGATTAACTGGTCAATAACTTGACTCTTTTAATTTATTTCAACTGAATGATTTTGAATCAGGTTTTAAACTTTATAACACTTATCTTATAATTGTAAATCAATTATAAAATAAGTTTATAGTAAATATTTATTTATTTTATTACATTACATATATTCAGACTTGTATGCTTGATTCTTGAGATCTGCATGTAAGTCTTCGTCGATAATAGGACAAATAGCACAATGACAGATGTACAACCACAGAAGAATAACGAAGAAAACACCCAGGGCCATGGTGGGAATCGAACCCACACTCATACGCTCTCAAGCGATTAGCGGTGATGCTTTAGACCACTCAGCCACGGAGCGCCCTTATGGTAAATAATGAGTCTTAAAGTAGTTAATTTTAGATCTCGTTCTTTAATTATTATCTATTTAAATGCTTCAATTTTAAGTGATAATGTAACATTTAGAATTATTTAATTCCTCGTCTGTGCGTTAAATTGTGAGTTATAACATTATCCACAGATATATTATCTATCTACATATACATGGAATAATTAAAGGTAACATGTATATTGGCAAGAATTCCATTCATTGAATAATTACCAAATTATCAATATTCATTATCAATTATTATAAGAGATTTGTCATAGTGTTGGAATCCATTTTTTACTAAAGAAAGAAATTTAATTTATTAATGAAATAATAAAAAAAATATTTTGTATCTTAATTTTATAAAAAAAATAACTGAGAATAATTTACCGAACATTTAAAAATAATATTAATAAAATGCTGATAAAATATTGAATCTGAAGAAGAGTTAAAAATATATTTTAATCATGTTATTTTATATATTTGTTGGTTTTTCTTTTTAAAATAGTATGATAAACGGAAATTTCATCGTTATTAACGTGAACTTCATCATTATAAACGGGAATATCATCATTAATTATGTGAATTACATCATAAATATTTGAAATTAACTAAAATATGAAGATTTTGAAGCAATCAAAAATAATTCTGAAAAATCAATATTCAGAAACATACATAGGGTTATGAATGTAAGTGCAACATTTCTGAATGAATTTTGTTAGCATTAAAGTATAAAAAATTAATTACTAGTATATATATATATATATATATATATATATATATATATATATATATATATATATATATATATATATATATATATATTTATTATAGTTCTGTTTATTTTCAGATTTTCCCAAAGGCTAGATATGTTGAATCTTACTAATTTATAAATTAGATAAATTGTAAAAGAGCAATTCTTGCTCCAGCAAGTCGTGCTCTTATAATTGAGTACTTTCGTCAAACTTGCTGGAGAAAGAATAGCCGAAACTATAGAAATTTAAAAGGATCTAGAGCTATAAGGATTTAGAAAAGCCTAAAAGTCAGGACAGCATATCTACACTCTAACAAGAAATACTCGAAAAAGCAAACAAATGCAAGGAAAAAAAATTAAATCAATCAGATCTATGGGTATTGAAGCAGATTATAATGTTTAAGAAGAACGAACTGGAACAAAAATGATAGCAGAGATCAATTTTGCATTTGAATTCTCCAATGTCAACGATTACAGTTCGAAATCATTTATAAGCAGAACTTTTACGACAGAACAGCAATTTTCAAAGTACTTGTGACAAATGTTAAAGCCAGACGTCATCTACAATTTTGTTATATTAGCAAAATTTATCCGATAGATATAAGGGATGAAAAAGTCCGACAAATTATTTCTCACAAATATTCCTTCAATGGATTGACCCACGATTGGAAACTTGTATGATTGTGAGTATCTTTCCAACTATAAAGGTGGCTCTGTCATGATATTGACAGCTGTACCATGGTTCTCAGTTAGGCCAATCGTAATTTTAAAAGTAAGGATCCATGGAGGGAAGTGTAGAGAAACTTAAGCCACCTGGAAATTAGAGGCTTACCTGTCCTTTCTTCACTGAAAAAGAAGTTGTCTGCGCATAGTTTTTTAAAATCATGAGCCCCAAAATGACAGGAGTTCATTTATATTTTATGGTGGGTATATATTACTTTTCTAAGAAAGAGCCATACAAGGCTTTTCTTAGAAAAATATCTTTCACCAATGGATTTGAAGATACATCCATTTTATTTGTAACACTAGCCGCCCAACTTGTCTAGTGGTGAGCTGTGTGACTGCGAATAGGGAGGTCCTGGGTTCGAATCCCGGTTCGGGCATGGATGTATTTCCTCTCTCTGTCTATCCTGTCTTTGTCCTTTCCTTGTATGAATGAGGTGTGAATGGTTGCCTACCCTATAAACGGGTCCCTATGGCAAGTGTGTACTGAGGAAGTCGGACTCCTCACCAAAATAGGGTTCAGTTGTGGAGCAGCGCACCCTTTGTTGCCAGCCTGGCTGGCACAAGACAACAACATTTGTAACAGGAAGCGTCTCTTTTTCCCCAAGTTCCTTTGATTGATTGGTAAGATTCATGGAAAGCATCTTAACAATCAACGCATCTCATTCATTGATTTGTTATATTTAACGGTTAAATAATAAATGCAAAGAAAAAATTAAATCTGTATATTAAAGATGAAAGATATATATTCTGAAAATCTTTTTTATACTCCCCAGCATTTATTACATAGAAATGACAGTATATATATATATATATATATATATATATATATATATAAAGCAAAATTAAAATTCACTTAAAGTGAAATAACTTTTACCTAAATAAGACTTCTTTTCTCATCTTTCTTAAGTATATGCTTTTAAACTATACAAAATTTAATGTTTAATGTAAAGATAAGCTAACTCCAAGAAGTTCAATTTATCTTTGGCTAAAAGTTAAGTTTTTCAGAAAATTTAAAATATTGCGAAATATTTGTTGTGTAAAAATTTTAGAAATTAACTTTTAAAATAGTTTTTTATAAGAGTAAAAATTTTGCCATTTAATTGAAGAGCGGTTAGCAATATTTGATTTCATCCTTAACAGAGCGATGGTGCCATGATAAATATGATTTTTCTTAGTTAGAAAATTAATTTCTTATCCCAAAAAACAAAAGTAAATTTTAGTTATAATATAAATCTTCATTTCATGAAAACTGTAGACCAGCACTTACTCCTGAAATCTATAACTTAGACTAAATAATCGGATAACTAAGCATCTTTATCATTTAAAATTATAAATATGTGATTAAATATTTTTGAGTCATTTTTGTGTTAAAGCTTTCATGACAACTTTGTTTCTGTTAATAAAGATGGTCTGACAATAGAACAAATCTTATAAATCTACTTTAAATTGAATGTTTACTAATTTTAAGTCCGAAAAATGACAAAATCCAATAAAAATATTTAAACAAAAAAGTAAACTTTATTTTTTTATGTCTGTATATTTTCAATAGAAACATTTATTGGTTATTTAATAAAATTATAGAAAAGAGTCAATAGCGCATAATTCATCAGAATTTTTTAAAGAAATATTAAGTTTTTTTCCCATTTTTATATATTTGAGAAAAAAAATCTAATTTTTAAAGAAGGGAACAATCGTTGAGAAATACTTTATACATTTAAACTGTTAAATGTTTGTGAAAAAGTAAAACTAAAAGTTAAATCACATATTTATAAAATTCAATAGAACACTTTACTTTTTTGCCCAATTTAATTCACATTTTGAAGAAGTGAACTATTATATAGTTTTACAGCAAAATTATTAGTAATTCATTTTTTAAAAAAATCTTTGGTTAGAACTCAACATCTAAATTTTAGAAAATTTCATATGGAATATTTAGTACTATTTTATCAGATTTAACTTAGGTTAAACATAATTAATAATTTTCATATATACATACATATATATATATATATATATATATATATATATATATATATATATATATATATATATATATATACATGATTCTCCGCTAAAAATGACAAATTTGTTATAGAAATAAGTTATATATCATTATATATTATAAACCAGTAAGAAATTTAAATTAACAGAGTAATTTTAATATTAAATGATTGCTTTAAGTATAATATTGATCATAAAATTATGCATATTTTTTAAATTAATAATGCTTAACAATTGACAGGAAAAATTGTTTGAGAAATAAATAAATATTGAAAGATTATCTCTTTAATTCCCCTGACAATTAATACCATTTTTTTAAAACATATTCATTAAATTTATAAATTTTTTCATATTTATAATCATAAAAATTTCAATTACTGAAGCTAGCATCATATTCTGGATTAGTATGTATAGAACGCAAATTCATTTATTTAATAAATACTATACATACAAACTACTCATTTTAACAATACCACAAATACTGTTTCAATATAAAATTATCAACATTACTTCAACTTCGGCATAATACATATATTTATATACGTGAAATATATATTTGCGGTTAATATGATTTTACATTTAGAGAAAATTGAATTAAATATCTATTCTGAATCATAAACATGCGGCATTACCAAAAACATTTTTAAGACTCATTGTTCGAGTCCTTATATTTACCGGCTGGCTGAGTGGTTAGCGTTCCTGTCTTCTGAGCTGTGAGTCTTGGGTTCAAATTCCGGTTCGGGTACGGATATCACTTTTTGTGTTTCTCAGTCCTTTCTTCTGAGATGATGTATGAATGTGGCCCACCCTATAAACGGGTCTGTGATGATATGACGTGGGGAATGCTACTCGCGCGCCTCCGTGACTTCTTTCACAGGTGCCCGCAATAAATAAAGGACTTTAAAAAAAATGATGCAATAAAATTAAATCTATACTTTTTCAACATTTAGAAATAAATGCAACAAAGAATGTTGAACTTTTTACAAAAAATTGATAATTGATAGATATAATTTAACCAAACTTATTTTAATTGCTTTTCAATTTACATCGTAAATTGTAAATTTTACTAATAAAAAAACAAATGTTATAAATTAATTTGAAGTGCTTGTTACATACACTATTAAATTAAACCATAGAAAATAATCATCATTCAAATCTATATAAATTTAAAAATTACAAGAAAAATTAAAATAATTTTATGTTATTCTTGTTATATACTTAGAATCTTGATAAATAAATTATTAAATTTGAAATTGAGTACATTACTTTAAATTCTTTCCGACAAAGGCCCGGATGATTTATTTTCAAATATATAGTTATAATAAGAAAGATTGATAAAAAAATAATTAGATTAATATGCAATGATGATCATCAGATCCTGTTTGCGAAATTATTCTTATTATCGTTTTGCTTGACACTAGATCGCGATTGTGTGAATTTATCTATATAATATCTTTTGTGATAGACGGTTCTTTCCTTCGATCCAGTTGAGATTATGATTTTATTCTCAAGGGCGCTCCGTGGCTGAGTGGTCTAAAGCATCACCGCTAATCGCTTGAGAGCGTAGGAGTGTGGGTTCGATTCCCACCGTGGCCCTGGGTGTTTTCTTCGTTCTTCTGTGGTTGTACATCTGTCATTGTGCTATTTGTCCTATTATCGACGAAGACTTACAAGCGGATCTCAAGAATCAAGCATACAAGTCTGAATATATGTAATGTAATAAAATAAATAAATTTATTCTCATTGGTTTGAAATACCCATGACGTCAGATAACGCTTCATCTACGTCATATCTTATTGAGACGGACACGTAAACCCGACTTCTGAACGAATTTGCTGCCTGACGTCAAATCGCATTTTCCAACGTCAGCAAAGTTTACTGTGCTGACGATTGGAATCGCTTTTAGACAAATGTCTTTAAGAAATAGATTTAGACATGACATACATACCTAGTAACGACTCTATCGATTTAAGTCATTGACATCAAAATAAAATATTATCGAAATTCATTTTGTTAATGAAATGATTTCTTATGCGTAAAGTCTGACTGTCGTCGGCGACGGGAAAAATCCATTCATGACTCTTAGAATCAGTATAAAGAAGTAATTTTTAAATATATTATTTTCCCTTTGTGAAAGTTCTCAAATCATGAAAATAACCCATTGTCCTAAGTAATTAGTTCTTAAATTTCCAAATCGATATTGCTTCCAAAATTTTCTGAATTTTTTTTTCATTCTGTGTCTTTGACCGATTAAAATTTTCTTGCCTTGCTCTTTGGCTGACCAGAATCTTCTGTGTTATTTCACGTTCTCCTGAAATCCGTGAAAACTCTCCTCTCTCTTTTTAATTTGATTACATTTTGTTCTTAAAACATGGATTGTTACAAGTATCCGAAACCATTATTTCATTAGTTGATTGGAATCGCTTTTAGACAAATGTCTTTAAGAAATAGATTTAGACATGACATACATACCTAGTAATGACTCGATCGATTTAAGTCGTTGACATCAAAATAAAATATTATCGAAATTCATTTTGTTAATGAAATGATTTCTTATGCGTAAAGGCCCAAGCGTCGGCTTGACAAGCGAGTTTCCTTTTGCTTAAGCCATTCACGCGTTCACAATATAACAGAAGAAAAATTAAGTCAACTAATCTGGAAATAATTCAACGTTTTTAATGCTTCTAGTCAATGCCGGCTTATATTTTTTGTATCACCAAGAAAAAACATTTGACAGCGTAATTGTTATTGTTGCACGACACAGGGTCTAATTTTATTTTCTAGCATAACCAAAAAAAAAAACATGTCATGCGTAGTATCAATACGTGCCTGTGTGCAGATGTTGCAATTTCAACAATGAATGAAATGAATTTGCATCTGTTGCTAACACTGATTAGTGTTTTCTTTTGAATCTGTTTTGATGTGAAAAATATAAACCCTACTTTCCATACACAAATATTTCAATAAGTGGAGAGTTTTATAAATGCTCAGTTAAAATATTTGTTAGTCCACCCTAAAATACTTCACTCTTCCATTCAAATAATACATTAAATATGCATTGATCATTGCAATTTTCTGATCTTAAAAAAAAAAAAAATCTTAAATTTTCACTATCCTGAAACGAATGGAAGAATTCTAAATGTTTATTCCTGCACGTTTCAACACCAATTCAAACGAAAGGAAATATTTTAAGCCGACGAATATGATTTATGTAAAGCATAATATAAAACTCCAAAAATGCATACTGAATTTTCAATTGGGGTATAAGGGTTAGAATAAAATTCATAATCCTTATTTAATACATTTTTTATAATTATTGATTTTTAAAGAGCTAAAATTATATTGCCAATTTACCTATTTTACCCTACATTTATTTCCCTTCTGCGTGAAATTAAAATTCTAATTGTATGTTAGGTAATAAAACTACTTTGATATGTATAATAGTATTATTATAATAATAGAATAATAACAGTATTCCTTTTCTCTTATAATACTTAAAGGAATAATGGAATCCGAAGAAAACTACAATCTAATGCTAATTGATATTCATTTTCTTTTGTTTTGAATATAGTTGTAAATTGAAGCCTACAGCAAAATCAGTCAGAAGTTGTTAAATGGTTTCATGTTTTGGAGAGAAAAAAGATAATTAATGCATTTTATGTACGTTTATACACACCCATTATAAGATTATAATGCTAAACCAGTTGTCGAGCGGTGGGCGTTTTATTTTTCCAGAACAATAGAATCATGCCTTTAACTTTGAATATATTTTCAGTGGTTCGAATACACTTTGACTAGAACGTCACAGATAGCTAATAGTGTCTTTAGTTTATAATATACACACACGCGCATAAATAAATGCTTTTTAAGTTTATATTTTGGAATTGAGTGAAAATTTCAGGGTACAATTTACAATGCAGCACTATTACTATTTTATTTAAATATTAAACTTTTTAAATTATTTTTGCATGTTTTTGTAAAATTTACCTCAAAATAATAAGATGGCTGTTATGCATTAATTATATTTTAATATCTTTCAGCTTTTTTCATTAAAAACAGCAGGGATGGATTAATCTTTAATTTGAATAATCATATTCTGATTATTATGGTTTTAAATTTTTAAAAATACGTTAAATTTAGGAGTGGTTAAAGAGATTAATTTTAATCATTAAAAGAGAATTAAATGTTTCTTTCTAATAATCGGTTGCCTTTAAGATTGAATCCAGTTCAGTGCCACAAGAAGTGAGTGATGTCATATTTATACAGTGAAGCATGCAGTAGTTGCATCATGTTCACTCTGAAAGTGAAAGGATGACGAAACATCCATGCCCGAACCAGGATTCGAGCCCATGACCTACAGCTTCTTAATTAGGACGGTAACCATTCCGCCATCGATCGACGCGCTTTAAATGTAGAGCTCTGTATTGTAAGGTATTATTTTGTTTGAATAACATTTTTTTAATCTGAAAATAATTTGGAAAATATTGTAATAATGAATACATATTCATTTTACTTTTAATATTTGCTTAAAGATGTCACATTAAACATTTACAACTATCGAAAACCCGAAACAATGTTAGTTTTAAATTTTTACTTTATTAAAAAATTAATAGGAAATGTGCAATTTTCATATAATTTTATTGAATTTAATGTCATTTTTGCCAAGTGAACCTAAAAATGCACTCTTCTGAATTTTTCATTATGCAATAAGTGAATCTATCCATTGTTTTATATAACCGTAATAATGACTAATATGAATTAAAAAATGCACATATTTTAAATATATCCCAGAGAACATTTATTTTGAACTCACACACTCTAAAAATATATATGAATAGCACATATAAAATCCAAAAAAATATTTATTGAAGCTACGTTTATATATATAATGTGTAAACGTAGCTTTAACACATTTTTCTTGCATTATATTTCAATATATTTTTACTGTGTGTGTGTATACATATATATCTCAATTAACAGTCCTGTAATAATTATAAGACTGAAATTTTTTCTATTTCTATTTGGTGCTCGAATGAAATTTCAATCTCTAATATCCATTCAGTACAATATAGTGAGGAAATAATCTCTTGTAAAACAGAGAAGATAATGGATTGTTTTCGTACAATAGTTCGTGGGTTCGAATCCCTCCTATGTCTTACATATTTGTAGTGGTTCTGAATTCACTTTTTACTCTTCCGCATCAATTTGCAGTTCTCTGCACAAGGTTACCGTTAAGCAGCAATCATACAAAAACCAAATTCTTGTAAAAACTTGTAATGAATTGTTTTGTCTGAGTTAGCTCATTTTTACTCTAAATTGAAAACAAAACTAATATAAAAGTAGTCTTTAACGAAAGGACAATTTAAGTTTTTAATCTAGAAAGTTTGAAATTACTATTGGAAATTTCTGTGATTAAGATATAGAAGTCATCATTTCACGAAAACTATTATTTATAACGTTTCAGCATTCCTCTGGAAATTTTTCTAAAGATTTCAGGATTTGGAATTTCAACGTAATTGTGAAAAATAATTTGAAAAATTTACAGTTAATATACAAACCGATTTTGTTACTTTTCGTCGTTTACTAGACCAGTTGTCTTACCTATTTATCAAATTAAATAATAACTCATCTAATTAACAGGTTGCTTACACCTTGTTAATTAGATTTTGTTCTCTGTCATTTCTTTTGCCGAAACGGAAATATAATCTGATATAAAACATTCTCACTATAATAAAATTTTGTAAGAAACGCCGTTTTTATTTCATTAATTAATTAATAACAGAATAATTATATTTAAGCATGCATTTTAGTTTTTCCTCGAATTTGAGTTGTGAACTTTCAATTTGCATTTAAAAATAATTGATCTTTAAAAATGTGTTATATTTATTTCGTTATTTCAAAATACTGACATTTCCTTTGTAATATTGGCATTATTTAACATACTTGTACACATCACAAGATTTCATTTTATACCTCGAAGAAAATTATAGCAAATAAATAACGAATATATTCTTATGTCTGAAAGGAAAGTAAACCAGTTCAAAACTTATTAACTTGATTTTATGTAAAGAAACAGCCAATCTAGTTGAATCATTATTGAAAATTACAGTGTATTTAAAAAATTCATTCTAAGCTAGCAATTGTGAAATGTTGAATACGGTATTTATTCATATTCATTATTGGTTTTCATAAAAAATATTTTCCCTAGAATGATTCTTTAATATTACTGCAGTCTATATAGATTGCAATAAATAACTTTTAAAAATGATTGTATCACTGAGTAAGCTGAAGGGTTAGAGCTTCAACCTTTAGCTCAACGCACGTTTCTTGGACCACTCACGGTTTGGCATTTGCGTGCGAAAAAAATGTCGTTAAGATAATCTTAATAAAATTGTTCAGATTTTTTTTTGCTCAGATTATCATTTGAAACTATTTGTCAGTGAACGTCTAGTGGCATTTTTTAAATCTGGCTTGTCACTTTATGGTTACTTTGCGTACGCAAGTATTAATTCAAACATAAACTTTTATGTCACACTTGAAACTTTGAAATGAAACTTAGAGCATTAAATGTAAGCAGTTACACACATTTTTGAAGTTTAAGAAACTGAGTACTTATATTTACAAGCATTGTATAAAATTTTGAATGGCAATTAAATAAGAATATACTTGCGACCGTAATAGCATTTTTCTAGAAGAAATTATATCTTATTCAGAAGAAAAAACTGTGTTCTGCAATGGCGGATAGAACACTTAAAATATGAAATCTTGAATAATTTGTAAACTCGCATGAAATTATAAATAAAATATGAGCACATGACAATGAATTAGGATGTATAAGCGAAATTTGTAATATAATTTAACAAGCAATTTTGAAATGACTAAGTAATTATAAATGTTTAAGTTTTGATGGACAATAAATACACACACCATTTGAACATGAAACACCAAGAATGAGCGGCCAGAAAATTCTGCAAACATCTGGAAGAAGCAACTTAAATTATGCAAATGATGAGAACAGGAAGTGTAGGCGATATTCGCGCCATTATTGCTGCTTGGAAAATAATCGTTGAAAAATTCTTGTTGCAGAAAAAAAGTCAAATTGTAGAGTATGCCAAGCCATCGTTGAGATAGTCAGTTGTAGCAGACAGACGAGTTTTAGAGATGACAAGAGCAGGTTACGCTGCGGCCTAACTTCAGGGGGTTCCCAATGCCTCTATCAGCAGAACATTGCCCGACCACTTATTTCTGCCAACATGCCCTGCAAAGTGTACACCTACTTCATTTTCTACGGTGCTCACCTAATCTCTCATCAATCGAACATGTTTAGCATATGATTGGACACCACCCTGACACTGTCTCCTTTGGTAGAGCCATTTTGACAAATGGTGGACAGATAATGGAGAACCATACCTTACAACACCCACCATACTGTTATTGATTGTAGACATAATACTTGTCCTTATCCACTATGGTCCTACAACCTACTGATCTGACCTACTTCTTGATCTGTATTATGCAATAGTTATTTCAAACTACACATCTCTTATTATTCGTTCACGTCTTGCTCTGTTTGCAGAGTTTTGTCACTTTTGGCAAACCTTCTTGCTCTTGTATATTAATGTCGGGTAGTGTAGAGAGTAACGATGATTCAGTTATTTCAATAAAATCTCGATTCATTTTTTGTACATAAGGGTTAAAGACCGAGAATTACGTGTTTAAAGTGGATTATGAACCATTACAAACATCCATTCCAAAAGTGGGATTTAAACCAAGGAACTGTTAAACCAAAAGCAAGAACGCTTATCATTCAGCTTAATAAATTCAGATTATTTTATGTACAATAAAAACTAAGTTATTTGCCATAATACTTTCATTAAATCATAACTATTTCGAAAAATAATCTCATTTTAAATTATGCTAATAGTTTTAACAGACAAATTGCCTTTAAAATCAAAGTTTCAACCTTTACACAAGAGTGTAAATTTTATTTAAAAGTGCCACAATTCACAAGTACATTTGAGAGCGAATCATTAGAAAGTACATGAATGATTTGCATATCAGATTACAGTGATGTGTCTGGTTGATTTTCCAATGGCCAAAGCAGTCATTCCCAACCACTGGGCAGCGGTGCTATCGTGCGCTGCCAAATTTTAGAATTGTATAGTTTTTTAAGAGTCAAGTTTGCCTAGATTAAGCTAGAATACACTGCAAAGGAAACACTATTTTTGCAGTTAAGAGAGAGAACTATTTTTTTTATCTTCAATAACTGAAATTTCATTACAGTGAAATATTTGCTCAACTTTATCAATAATCTGACAATTTTTTATGTCGTATTCGTGCGAATTAGAATTATCAGTATTAATCAACATAAAAAGATCAATACTATTAAATGTAGAAAGCTATACGAGAGTAAAATAATCATTTTTACAACCGAATATAAGTGAAATTATCAATATTCATAAAGCTTAAATTTCTCATTAAAAGTATTCTCATTATCTAGTAAATTAATTCCTTTTTTTATAAATGTATGTACTACAAAAACAGTATATTTTGTTTTTTACATTACATTCAAAATTATTATCATAAACTATTTTACATAGTTTAAAAATTGTTTGCTTTATCTATATATTATAATGCATTATTTTTTGTGTGAAACCAAATTTTGAAATCGTTAAAAATGTGTCGCGACAAAATAAAAAGTTGAGAATCACTGGTCTAAAGTTTTTAAGTACTCATTTCGAGTACAAAATGACGAGGGCAATAACTGAGCTTTTTCAAAAGGAAATCTTTCCCCTTTCCTGTCTTTTAACCCAAACGAAGAAATTATCCCAGAAAAATCTGATTTTTTCTCACTGAAGAACTGCATTAGCAATTACCAAGTAAACTCTATTTTTTAGAAATGAAAGTAAAAAGTTTTTAAAATATTATGAAATAATGATATCAAACCACGTAGGAGTGGAATTATTTTTAAACACACTTTCAATATATGATACTGATAATTGCACAATAACTAGCTGAATAATTAATGTTTATTAGCTATGAACTAATTTTCTTTATGTTAGGAAATATTTCGCTCAAAATTAATTTTTGTCTGCATGTATCTTCATTTTTTACATCTAAAATTATGCTAATAATAAACATTTTCTATATAACTAAAATAAATACTTTTCTTCAGAAATGTTTGCTATGAAAAAAAAGTACCAAACAATCATATTTAATGGAAAATAGAAATAATGCTCTTATGTTGTGTGAGAGAAATAATGAAACCACACCAAAGAAAAGTTTACTAGAACTAAAAAATTGTAAAAGTACAATTTCTTTCAGCTTAACCATTTTCTGACATATTATATTCAGCTCTTAAGATATTTAAAAAATTGAAAGAACGCAATTTTCAATTTCTAAATATATTTACAGTTAACAATTTAGTCTAAAGATTTAAAGTTACTGTAATGAAATCCTTAATATATTGTTTTTTAAACAAAACAATATGTTAAAATTTCATTACAGTAACTTTAAATATTTAAACATTTTTTAAATTTAATCAAAACCAATTTAATTTTATATTAAATAACATAATGATTAGGTGAAAATCTTGAATATATATATATATATAGTGTGTGTGAATATACTTTTCTCCAAAATTTGACCATCCAAATTGAAAGAGAGAGAAGTAAGCGTTGCATAGAAGAAACCTAAAATGATTAACAGATAATTAAACACAAAATTATTTAAAATTCAAATGTAAATAAATTATTACAATCATAATTTTTAATAGTACACATTTATATTTATTAAGCAAAAAAAAAAAATTCTCATTCAAGTCAAGGTGCAATTTTTATTAATTTATAAACATTCAAAGGTGTCTAAATTTCTTAGCCTCTACAAAAATGAGTCCTTGCAGAAGTTAAAAATTTTTTTAATTCGTTTTCAACGGAAATAATTTTATTATATTTGAGCTAAAACATTTCAAAATTATAATAAATTCTCGCTGAAATACATTTTTCCAATTGAAACTAAATATCTAATTAAATATTAAGTGAAACACTCTTATAAGATGATAAAAACGATAAAGATTGTAATGAGTGTTGATGTGTGTGACCAGTAATAATTATCGCTAAACACCAAAGCATTTACACGATAACTTTATAAGTTTCCATGGAGGCGTATCCATGGATGATGAATCAAAAGAGTGGGTCGATCAGAGAAGTAAAATTTGGTGGTTTATTTGGATATTTTATGAAACAAGTAGAAAGATAGGGGTGCTTTACTTCTAGTGAAACACTGATTGCAGTCAAAATGCGAAGTTAAGGGGAAAAAGTAGCAAAATCTTGGATACAACGTTGCAAAATTAATGCATTTGTAATACATATTAAGGGATTTGGAAATAGAAATTAGAACCACTGCTACTATTATTCCAGTACATGAGTCAGTATAACAATGTAAGGTAGCAGCTTAGAAAGCTCTTTTCAGTGTGACCTTGAACTTAAATCTGACCGTTGAGGAATATTTACAGAAATTAATTTTTACTGGAAAGATTGCGTCGTAATATCCTGATATCTCATTGCAGTTATTTATTCCACCATTCAAACGGAAAGCCTCCTTTTTAAGTTGAAACAGCATTTAGTTAATATCATAATCTAAGGTTCAGTAATTTGTGGCAAACATCATTCGTGCGTATGCATTTTTTTTTTGCAGCACACTGCTTAAACGATCGGAAAAGTCCACTTTGTACCGATATCTTCTTGTTCGAGACCAAATATTTATTTCTATTTTACATCAGGAAGTCCGTGTCAACATGCATAGGTAATGAAATTCTGGTAATAAGTAAAAATAAAAATTTTAATGACACCATAAATCTTCGAAAGAACATAAAATGTGGGAGGAATGTGGTATTTTAGGAAGAAAGGATAAATGTATTTTTGTTAATGTAGAGCACAAAGAATGTTTATTGTATCAACATAAATATTTTAATGTTGAAGCTAAATGTTTAAAGAGTGTAATCAAGTTTCATGCCAGCCTACAATTTAACTAAACAATTCATTTTGTATGGGGAATTTATTAAGTAATGTTTAATAGAGAGTGCAACCGCGTATTATATAACCTGATAAATAAGGCAGATCGCAGTGTACCGCCTTTACTTTATCAGTGACGAACTTGCAGAATAAACGGAGACTGTCCGCAGGAATCCCTTTGGAACAGGACGAAAGCGCAAATAAAGATACTGAGAAAGCAAGCATCTTTTTTAATGAACGGAAATTTCGCGATATCAGATTAATTACTCAGCCTACAATCAAAGAAAGATTCAAGCAAGTCTTATGGAGTGGTTGTAAGTGCTGCATATTTAAGGGAAAAAGTATCTTTGGTTCTTGAACAAAATGACAAGCATTAAAATTAAGATGGAGCCAAAGCTATTGTGTTATGGTGAAGCATTTAAAAACAAGTTATAAACACAACACACAAAACAAGATGTCTTTCCTGATTCAAAATGCAAGCAAAAGTCTTTTGTGAGAGTGCAGTGAGCTTAAAGCATGCCGAATTTACTACTTCTAGTGTGGTGAATAAAATAAGAGCAATGACATTATTATCCACCATCAAAAGTTCTGTGACTGTGGAGAGGCAGATTATTAAGACGTCATTAAATACAACAGTTTGAGGTGGTTGAACCTAGGCAAAGTGATAAAAATGTCTAATCATTGAAGAATGGAAAACTTCTTATTTTTAGAAACGAAGATGTCTGATGACCTTGTTGCAAACATAGGATATGGGGTTTGGTTTGTTTGTCGTTCAACGGTCATTTTTTGCACACGAGGGCTAATTAGACCGGGACCTACGGCTTAAAGTGGAATCCGAACCACTACAAACATCCATGCCCAAGGAGGGATTCGAACCCACGAACTGTTGAACCGAACATAGGATATGGGGAATGGAGATAAGCAAAAGAAGCTGATATAATTTAGAAATCATATTGGGAGATCATACACAAAGAAACAGATTGTTTACTCATGAAATTTGAAAATCAAAAATTGTCAATAAAAGCAAAACTTTCTATTGACAAAACAAGCAGATTGCCAAATTTTTTTGAGATTTCCCTTTATTTGGAAAACAGAATATCTTTTTCATACGCTTCTCTTTCTTCAGTGATAGTCGCAGCGTATGAGTGGGGCATCGACGTGGACACATTTATGCAGCACTTGTAAAAAACACCACACCACGCAACAACACGCCATCATGGTTTGGGGTGTACAATTTCATGTGTCACTTCTAGTACGTCTTCACTGTACTACGACAGCCCAACGTTACGTGGATGATGTGCTGCGGCCTGATACTCGCCTACCTTCAGGGGGTGACCAATACCTTTTATTAGCAGGATAACGCCCGACCGCACATTGCTCGCACCAGCCAACATGCTCCGCAAGGAATACAACTGCTTGCCTGATCACTTTGCTCGCCAGATCTCTCACCAATCGAAAACGTTTGGGGTATATTAGGATGCCATTTGCAAGCCCTGCCACCGCCTCCTTCAGAAGACGCAACTTAGCAAATGGTTGACAGGAAATGCAGAGCCATTTCTCAGGACGTCATACGAACTCTCATTGAATCAATGCCTACATATATTGCTTCGTGTATTGCCGTCCACGGTGGTCCTACAACTTACTAAGCCGAGACTCGAACCTGTTCTCGCTCTGTATTATGCACATAATTTCGAGATCCGATCACTTATTGTTCGTTGATGTCTCTCTCATTTTGCCGAGTTTCGTCACTTTCTGGCAACTTCTCGGTGTTGTATTTTCAATGTCGAGCAGAGTAGTTTCCGAACCAGTATAAACAACCATGTGAAAGTGGGAATTGAACCCTAGAGTAATTGCACCGAAATGCATATTGCTAACCATTCTGCTGCTTTAAAATAAGGAAGGTTTAGCACCATGACATTAAGCACTTTCTTACAGCTTTTAATTTGCTAAATGTTTTTTGCGCATGAGGAAATTTGTAGGGGATATTATTTATATTTGGGTGGACACATATTTGTTATCAAAGTTTTCCTTGCATAAATGTCAAGAAAATGTAATACAAAGAATTTAATAAAACATCAATTTGCATGGTGTGTGATGAAAATTTCAACAAGCAATAACATTCCTAATTTTAAAAATAGGAAAATAAAATAATGCCTTTTTGTTTCATTAAACTGATTCTAAAATTAGATAACCTTGCATATAGATAAGGAATTAGTTTCATTAACAACTGAATAAATACGCTATTTTATTTAACTACGATACTGTTTAGTGGACAGCCAAAGGACTTGCTACATTTGTAAGACATTTTTGTCAACCAGGGGAAGTTTTTAAAGATAAAAGAAACGTGTCTCAAGGGAGGAAATCCGATGGTTCTCAAGCACCCACTGAGATGGAAGTGAATGCAGAAACACAGGGTGAATTTCCCGTTGTTTGACCCTGGATGAGATCGAACTCGGGACTTTCTCTCTGGTGAGTGCTGTCTTACAGCAAGGTAATGGTGGGACTTTGTTTTATTCAACTTTGATTTATTAAAGTTTTAGTTAAATTTAATGTTTTATTTCTATCTAACATTCAACTTTTCATCTTGGTACATTTTCAAGGTGCAAAAATAGCTAATAAATGCACTCGTTTTAAAAGGGAATGTTCCAACTGTATTCTACAAGCAAAATCAATGGCTCGACCTTTTTATTAGATTTAATCGAAATACTAGATAATATTTAGCTTGATAAGGATTTACTAAGTTATCATTGAAAACATCAAATATACTTAGAGTAATACTTTAAAGCATAAATGAATAATTTATTTAAAATAGATAAGAATCTGTTAAAAAACGTGAAGTAATTTACGTAAAATTTCAAATTTATTTATTTGCAAATATTATAATACCGATAAACACATAAAAACACAGCACGAAATATATATACTTAAATTTTTTTAATAGTAAAATATATATCAATCATAAATTAAGTATAAAAGAGAAATAATTGCATTAGTTATAAAGCGAATAACTTAAAATATCTGATACTTGGCATAAAAAAATCGAAACCAAATATAAACTGCTTTATGGAAATTAAAATAAACAAGAAATTGATATTAAAATTTATATTAAAATTAATGCAAACTTAAAATACGCGTAAAAATTGATATCGTTATTATAAACCGTGTTTTTATGAAGTTTGGTTTGTTTGTCGCTCAATGGTTAATTTTTGCACACGAGGGCTAATTAGACCCAGACCTACAGTTTAAAGTGGATTCCGAACCACTACAAACACCCATGTCCAAGGTGGGATTCGAACCCACGAGCTGTTGAACCGAAGGCAAGAGCGCTAACCATTCGGCTGCCAGCTCGGCTTATTTTTATGAAGATACGGTAGCAATATATCGGTTGAATTAAGTGATCATTTTAAATATAAAAATCAAGAATATTAATTGATATAGGAATGAAATCAATTTTAATATTGGATACTAATACTATACTGTAATTGGCGCAGAAGAATATTGCTTATCATACAAATGATTTATTAAATTTTATTGACATGACATAAATATATATTCTTTATAAAAACCATTAAAAATGTTTTTTGTGAATTAATGCACATGGGTACTGATGTTTAATATACGTATATTTCGATTTAGGAAATATCATTCACTCACAATGCATCATTCCCAATTATTAACCATAAAATATATCCACGGAGCTGGCAGCCAAATGATTAACTTTCTGGTCTTTGTTTCACAATTCATGGCTAGATTGCATAGGTTTGGTTGTTTAAGGTGTCGTTCTCATTATCGGTAGGTTGTGGGTTCGAATCTCGGTTTATAACCGAAAATCCATGGTGTTCACTAAATGCGATTGTGGACTTTGTTTTAGGAAATTTTTATAGTTAATTTAATAATGCTCTTGTCCATAAATATTTAAAGTTTCTCACGCTAGAAATTTAAGATTTAAAGATTCTTTGTGCATGTCTTACTGTTTAATTTCACTAGTATTACAAACATAATCAACATGAGTTATAAAGAAAGCATACAATGTGCGTGCCACTAAGACTATTACATAAATCCAGGTATGAACAAGAGAGTTATATCTAGGGTGGTAACCTTTTATCTCCCGTAAACGACGAAAGTTCCCATTTTTACTTGAAGGGCATGTTCTTGAACATACACGGGATGGAAGTTTTGTCCTATAGAAATTTCTGAACACACAATCCCGAGCAATCGAAAATATAGAGACTTCTACAACATTCTGGAATATTCGGGATTAGTGTGGAATATCCTAGATCATTGTGGAACATCCTAGAAAAACTGAAATGTTGTGGAATGTTCTAGAGTATTCTTGATTATTTGAAGTGTTTTTATAAGTTTAGGCTACCTATTGGAAGCAATGGGTATATAAAGCGCGATCCGTCGTAGGTTTGAACGTCAGTTTCTTACTAGTGAAGTACAGAAAATGAATTAAAAAAAAAAACAGTAAAATGTGAATAATCAAAGTGATACACAGGGATTGAATATAACTCGATAATAAAGTATGAAAAGTTTTAAAATGTACTTATTGTATTTCTTAAAGGATATAATTTGTATTTTACAGAATTCCTAAACGTTAAAATGGAAGAGATATATAGCCAGTTCTGGAGCAACACAATGAGGATAAAAAGAACAGCACAAAAACGAAACAGTCGAAGAGTGCTAAAGATGTTAACGTTTCCAACGAACGAAAATGAAAGCCAAGAGAAGCAGTGAAATTGAAGTACAAAGAAATGAACTAATTGAAGAATCAAGAATTGTGACACATTAAAGACTGCAAACGCAAGGCACCCATGAAAATATCACTCTGCGACAAGCGTGGTCGAGAACAATTAAACAGTAAGATTTAATAAATGAAGCATTCCACGACGACCCGACGAAAGAATATGACAAACACAAACACATCGTAATTAGAGAAATGGAGAAATAATCAGAAAAAAGGAAAAATGGATTGTCGAAAAAAATCAGTACAGAAAGACCAGGAATCTGTTGGATACATAGAAATGTTCGATTACCACCACTGAAAGCATTTCCGCAGAAATTTCTACATTACATGACCAGGAAAAATACAGAATCAAACCACTTTCTTCAAAACATAAAAGCGTACAATCACTGCTTCTAAATCACCTTATTCGATGTCACTTCAACACTAACACAGATGAAGTCGATTATGTTTGTTCCATCCAAGGGCAAATCTACCACATAATGGTGTCATTACTACCATTACCCAAAGGCGATTTTAGATTTCTGCGGATTTAATTCATCGTAAATGAAAAAAGAAATTGATCAACGATGCACTACATCAGAGAACTGAGGCAAGAAACAAAACAAAATGTGCAATGAGTCTTACAAAAATACATTCAATTTATTCCCTTTTTCAAAACAAAACTAGACCGAATGCTTTCTGACGACTATAAAGTTATAATTTGAGTCAATCAAAGACAACCTAAAGAACACGAATGTCGATTTAATGCACCTCTCACAGACGAAGTCGCCATCGTTGTTGGGGACATTGAAAACACTGTACAAATAAGAGAAGAACTTCAATGCATTGTAGAGAGACGCCGTTCATAAGATGCTCTTTAATACCACCAATTAATATTTCTGAACGGAGAAGACGGTTATTGTTTTAATGTGAAAAAAGCAAACCTAAAACAGGTATAGAAACAAACAAAGTCACTTCTATGGAGTTCTGTGCATACCGCTTAATGATCAAAGACAATGAAACATAGAATCAAATTCCCAACCATGACTCCATGAAACGACATGATATAACAATACAAAAAGATCCGGAAATCTACGACATAGATGTAAAAAAACATGATTCACGGACTATGCAAGCCATTAAATCTTAATTAGTCATGTATGAATGATGGAAAGTGTACAAAAAAATTTCAAAACCCTACTTAGATGACAAAAAAACCGGAAATAGTTTCTATTCCAAATACAGAAGACGATCACCCAAAAAGACGGCTTCATGGCCCAAATACCCACTACTGTACAGCCAAAGACAGCAAACTAGAAAACAGAAACGACGAGATCCGCATGCACCAAATAGGAAGATAAATCAACGGCAACGAAACGGAGTGGCGGAATTTCGGTTACACGAACCAACTGTGCAATATCTAGTAGTACATTTAGAGCATGGAAACGAAGTTTAGTTCACAAAAGACTGCATGAAACATTGCAAGCAAACTACCTAAGAATGCAACATTAACAATTTTTTTAACTATTACAGATTCATAAGCGAGAACATTACTATATATCCATGTCCAAACCTGTTTTACGGGGTACACAACAAAAAAATCTTTCAACGATGAAAACAAGAAATTCCCAGTAGAGTATCCTTTAGGAATCATGAAAGCTAATGCACTAAGCAGAGTATATACTGTACACCCGAATGTTTTTATCCCCGGATGATACTACATGAAATACGTCCACCAAAATATTCCCCAGATCTCGATACTATTGATGGTTAACAATAGCAGTCATACAGAGAAAATGCCAACGATTAAGACTACTGAAAAACGACAATCGCTGAATATTAACAGTACAAGAAGGCTTACTGATAGACTCAGCTGACCAAGGCAGAGACTTATTCGCTATAATTCTATTAACATGTTACCAATCAACTTCAAAACAGCTATGGGACTCCTTTAAAGGAAGTATGAGTGATGACATAATCTACCAAATCTCTGACAAGCTAATCCAGAACTGCCCATCGAATTCAACGACATCTTCAATGAAGCAAAAAGATCACAATGTTTAGCAATAAAAAACTAAGCCTTATTACAGTTTGGAATCCCAGCAGCATATCAAGATGATTACAGTGTACAAAACTCCGAAATTACAAAGAAAAAAACTACAACATGAATGAACTATTTCAATGCACTGCTCACAATAAACCATTTCTTATACTGTTTTAAAACAAAGCCACAGTTCATCCAAAGTAGCGCTTGATTATTCATGTTTAGCGTTTAATTGTTTAGCAACCTTTAATCAGACCTTCGTTTTGGTGTTTATTGACAGAACAAGTAAGCCAAGAGAGCCAAACATTTTAAGAACCAAGGAAAATTTGAATTAATGTTATAAAATTGTCTATAATTGTTGACATTTCTATCCACTGAATCCCATTACATTACACAAGGTATGACAACGCGAAAGTTTGCCGCAACAAAAGTTACTATTATGCCACAGTGCACACAACCGTGACTTGTCAGTAGATGATTTGACATTCACAATTGAAGGTGTTTATGTCGGTTGTGCAACAAAGCTATGGTCTCTGCGATAACAACTTATGCTGCTGTGAACTTCGTGGACTTGCTAACTTAATATTATGCAGACAATCTCCTTTCATGAAAATCAGAGTTCGCGAAGTTGACGTTGCATCAGCATGCTTCCCAGCACCAAGCTCTGAGTTGGGCCCTACCAGTTATATAGAAGCAGTCGGATGGAGTCTTCGGGATTTTGAAGCAGGGACCAAGCAGAAACCCCCAATACTTGGCCTGCCAACCGCAGAGGTATCATTTTACTTGAAGAACATTGAAACCACAACCAGTTTTAATGCCCCAGCATCCATTATTGAACATAATGTATCTTCGGTTAAGCCGGGATTCGAACTCCCTACCTTCCAATAATGAGAACGACGTCCTAACCAACTAGGCCACCATGGCTGAGAGTTTATGAAATAGTAGTACAATTCATTAAATTCATCTAAATAAAATTATTATTTTCGGTGGCTGCTTTTAGTAGGCACTGCGGGTTCTGCATGACCAATCTGAATCCACTTCTGCAAACAGGACTGAGATCGCGACGAATTCATGAGATAGATGATCACTAAAGTACTCATGCTCAATTCAGCATACAAGTATAGAAATTTCTTAACTGCTTTATGGAGAAGCTGATGTTATTAATGACGTAATTGTAGGGTTCAGGTGAGTATTTGCACTTGGCAAACGCAATCATTACTATCTCAGGGCTTGTGACGCCTCTGTACATTAAGGCAGTGGCGGCCTACTTGGTCAGGGTTTTGTTCACATTGTCAAAAGGTAGTGAGTTCGAAGCCCGACTTAACCGAAGGTTCGTAAATTTCACGCATATGTCATGGCGTGTTCACTAGAATTGGCTAATAAATCATTAGTAGGCCATTGTTGTAATGTTCTACAAGTGAAATGATACCTCTTGTTTGACAGATCAAATACAAAAGCCGCTTCTGTTTAGTACCTGCTTCTAAATTATAAAGACTACCACAAGACATTTTTAATCTAATTGGTGGAATCCAACTCAGAGAAATATGTGCTGGTGGTCACTCATATCTCAACCTATACTGTTAATACAATCTTTTAAAGTCATGGGACAGAAGTATTAGATGTATCGAAATGCTTTCTCACCAGAGATCTGAGAGAATTCCACGATTTGTTTTGAAACTCGAGATCTCGTATTCAACAGAGTTATGGAAACCATAGCAACGTGACAAGTAATACCAAGGTCTTTATATAATAACAGCAGTATAGCTCATTGAGAAATCCCAGAAGGCTACAATTCAATCTCATTCTCGTCAAGCAAATTCATTTCTCGTCGACACACAAGTCACTACACAAGAGACAAATTACTTATATCCGGACTTAAACATTAAGAAAATGCACGAATTTTATGTATCGCTTAATGTGAGAAAGAAAATATACAACCCAGTGAAAAAAATATTACAAGGTATTTTCAATTAAATTTCACTTGCATTTCATGCAAATGCCCAGGTTTAGACGACATACTTATGATTCTGGGAATCTAAAATCTGGGTTGTTAACAATGAAGAAAAAAGATGGCAAAATTCGATTTGATTTGATTTTGACTTTACTGGCGCAAGATCCTCAGATTGGATAAACTACGCTGAAAACAAAATGTTTGATAGTTAAGTTCTTGAATAAATCAATAGTTAAAAACTGAGAATGTTGAGATGAATGACAGAAGAATAAAAATACTAAAACAAATTCATGAAAGCCAGAAAGATGAGATAGATAAACGTTATATTATTAAAAAAAAACAATAATTTCTGAGAGCCAGACAGTTTTATGGTATTAATATCACCCAGAGTAGGTTTTATTTGATTGATTTTCGTGCTTGTTTGTTCTAGATTTTGAAACGTTCTGAGAAATAGAGGAAGAATCCCTTTCCATATCTGTTTTAGAAGATACATCAATTTTTAATACATTTTTTCTCCAGATTTTTTGGTTTTTTAAATTTTGTATCATCAGCCTTAGATTTATGGGTAACTGAAGTATAAGGGGTGATCAAATGAAAAGGTACGAAACGACGCAAAAACGTAACAATTAAATATTTGCATATTCTGCCAAGGGAGAACGTAGCGAGACATCTCGGGATATGATTGGAGTTTCTGGCTGAGATCGGAGCATGCGCGGGCGCCCGCGTGCGCAGGAGAGAGCAGATGCTCTTATCAAAAGCGGCGAGAATTAGAGATTTTAAATAAGTGTAAATTAAATGAAAATCTATACAAAATGATAGATTCATTTCTATCGAATAGAACCTACTTAAACCATGAAGGAACACCAATCAAATATAATATAGGAGTACCTCAAGGTTCATCATTGGGACTAATATTATGGAACTTAATTGTTAATGAACTGTTGAAAGAAGAATTTGAGGAAAACGTTTATATCCAGGCATATGCAGACGATATTATACTACTGTTAAAAGATAAAATTTATTATAAGTTTACAAATCTATCTAAAAAGCCGCTACAAAAAATTGAAATATGGATAAATAAATATAAATTAAATTTAAGTATTAACAAGTGTAATTATACAATATTTACAATAAAGAAAAATAACAAGAAGACCAACAATTCAGATCATGGGAAAAAACATTAAGTATACACCTATTATTAAATACTTAGGAGTAGCAATGGATACGAGATTAAATTGGAGTGAACATCTGAATGCAGTGCAAGAAAAGGTGTATAATTTTACTAATAAAATAAACAGAATTTCGAGAGCCACATGGGGTCTTAAGCCCCAAGTTACTAAAACCATATACAAAATAGTCATAGAGAAAATGATATTATATGCAATACCGGCTTGGTATAAGAATACAATCAAAATGAATACCAAACTAAATCAAATTCAAAGAATTTCTTTACTAAAAATTTCAAAATCATACAGTACTGTATCTACAGAAGCATTACAAGTTTTAACAGGCTGCCCACCAATAGATCTAATAGCAAATACCATCAAACAGATTTACCTAATTACTAAACAAAGAGTAAAGGTCAAAATAGGTAACATCGAATTTAACAGAGTTAATACATGGATAAGACAGAATCAAATAATCCCTCCATGGGAAAAGAAAGAAATATATTGGACAAATACCATAACAATGCAAGACTTCTATGTCTTCACAGATGGATCAAAAATAGACAATAAGGTAGGAGCAGCAACAATAATTTGCCATGACAATACCATAATAGAAATAATTAAAACAAGATTAAACGATCAGGCCCCCGTCTACGAAGCTGAAGCAATAGCCATATTAATAGCAATAAAATATATAATTAAGCATAATATAAATATATGTCATATCCACTCAGATTCCAGATCCGTACTAGACACCCTAAAATATCATAAGAGAGGCAACAAGACAATCAATGAAATATTGAATCTGATTTACTATAATAATACGAAATTTACATTTCACTGGATTAAAGCACACAAAGGAATTGAATTAAATGAATTAGCAGATTGGCATGCAAAGCAGGCAACAAAAGAAAGTATTATATCACACACAGTTCCATTCTCAAAACAGCAATTAAAAACAATAGCAAAACATATAATGAAAGCCTGGCAAGATAGATGGGATTCCTCAGTTAAAACAAGAAGATTACATGCAATATACCCTAACGTAACAGAAAAAAGAATATCAGCAGACTTCCTACTTAATCAAATAAAAACTGGACATGGGGCATTTGGATTATACCAAAACAGATTTTTTAATAAACCGGACACATGTAAATACGATGGTAATAAACAGGATATAGAACACATAATCTATGATTGTAGTAAGTTTACAGATATAAGACTAGGAAGTTTTCCAAAAAATTATAGAAAATTAGAAATTAAACAATTATTAAAAATCCCTAAAGCAATATCTGGAATTAAGGAAATTATGTATATAGTATTTATGGATTCATTACCACAGACTGCATAATGTAACCGTAAATTAATAAACTTAAAATATGATTGTAATATTATTTAATCAGTTTGTAAAAATAGTTAACATTGTTGTATTTTTAATGTAATTTAATAAAGGCAAGCAGCCCAATCTTCCGTCGGGGACGAGTCTGGGTGGACCGCGGGGTGGCGGTTACCGGTCTGCGGACAAGGCTCAGACCGTACCAGGGTGTTATGGATGTTTTTGGTCTGCGCAGATGTTGTTGCAGACTTGGATCGAAAGCTGGAGCACCGGCAATCAATCGGTCATGAGCCAAGTGCTCTCCTGGCGGATTGCTGTCCGTGATCAGTCATTTTCGTTGCCGAATACCTTCGGGTGGGACGGCCTCTAACATCTAGCGTTATCAAAAGCGGCGTCCAAATGATGCGGCAGTCTGTATGAGGACAGGATGCCGTTCGCGTTGCAAAATTCCGCGATTAAGAAGCAGCGAGGTGTTATCCGACTTCTGACAGCGGAATGTGAGAAACCAGCAGCTATTCATCGTCATATAGTGACCGTTTACGGGGAGAAATGTATCTCCGACAAGTCTTAGAAAATGGAGGGCTCATGAGAGTGTGGGTCATGACCCGAGACCAGGCCAGGAAAACACTGCCATCACGAGCGATCTCATCGACACGGTGGATGACCTAGTGAAGAAACCTGAAAGGGAAGCGCTTCAACTCGGTTTGGTTTGTTTGTCGATCAACGGTCATTTTTTGCACATGAGGGCTAATTAGACCGGGACATACGGCTTAAAGTGGATTCCGAACCACTACAAACATCCATGCCCAAGGTGAGATTCGAACCAACGAACTGTTGAACCGAAGGCAAGAGCGCTAACCATTCAGCTGCCAGCTCGGCGCTTCAGCTCGGACGACGTACTCAAGGACGCAGTGAAGGACTGGATCTCGTCACGGCCACAGGAATTCTAGGAACAAAGAATCCTGCGGCTTGTTCATCAGTGGGATCGTTGTGCTCAGGCCTATGGTGTATATTTTGAATAAACTCTACATTTGTACCCATCGTGTTATTTCGCACCTTTTCATTTGATCACCCCTTATAGATTTCCATTGTGCTATTAGAAGTCGATGCCAAAGTATTTAGATGACAAAATTGAAAGTGGAGCATATTTAGATAAATTCTTCTTCTTTGCAGGATGTTGTTTATTTTTGCATCTGTTGGTAAAGTAGAAGAATAAGAAACGCCAACTTTCGGTGTTCTGTTTTTTACTATTGGCCTTGCTTCTGGCAAATAATAATTTGCTTTATCTTTGTTGCAATTACCTCCTTCTACAAGATCCATCTTTGGCAAGATTTGGAAAATGCAGCATTGTGTACCAGAATAGTTACAACACTCGAGAATCTCGGAAGTACGAGCGCTAGTTTCAGGACCAGATTGTACATATTTTCTACACATAGGATCAATATTCCTACATGCCTGTTGGGAGTCACCCTATTTGACATTTAAAACACATAAGAGGGTTAGGAATGTATGGACGAAGTTAGCAGTTTATATAACCTGCTTTTATTAATTTTAGTTATAATAGTGTCTGTGAAAAGTTAAGACAACTGGTTGAGTAGGGATAAGTCCACCTTTTGTCAAATGTTTATATGACGTGCAGCATAAACTCCTTGATCAGGTAATTCTTACAAAAATTCTGCTTTTGTAACATGTATGAAATTGGGGTTAGGTAGGACACCATGAGACTCATTAAAAGTTTTATTAAACGATGTTTTGAATGAAAATGAACTATTTTTTATATTATTGATTACCAAAGCTTGTTATGAGTCAACTTGAACAAGAAGATCTATTGATCTTAATTTTTTAACAAGGATGAACAGTGTCGTATTCGTATGCATGCAGATCGGATGTCCACATTTGTAGTTTTGTATTTTCATTTGTGTGGCTTTGACAAAACTTTGTTCCTTTCCAAAAGTGACTATCGATGTAGTTAATTTTGGAAAGGGCAAAGTTTTAACAATATACGAATCTATGTTTATAATATCGGATGCCAGATCTTGATAAAAACACAAGTCGCACCTCACGGGTCTCGAAAAATTTCTTAATGTTTATTTAAATTATTTTTATGAAAAATTGTAAAAATTAATGATGTTTATAATTATGTAGTGAATAAAATATTAATATTAAGACCGCAGTAATTTCGATAAAATTAAAACAAAGTACAGAAATACAAGCTGAATCAATTGAAACGAATGGGCGCAATTACTTGCTAGACAATTCACAATTTGCTATTGAATCTCAAGCGATAAAAATCAAAACATTTTCCATAGGGTGACTGACATAGTTTAAAGAAAACGTGTGAAAAGAAAGTATTGTTTCATAGTTTAAATAACACATCAGGACTTTTTCTCACAAGTACTTTACAAAATACCATTAACTAAAGGTAAGTTTAAAAAATAAATACTAGTAAATTTGCTGAAAAAATGTATTAGATAAAATTAAAAGAAACGAAACTTCACCTAATACTATTCAAGAAAGATTCTGATGAAGATGCAGAATTTAATGCCATTAATGTGTGAGGAAATTATTAGTAGGTAGACCACAGTGAATGAAAAGTGTACTGGCTTTTATTGAATACAACAACCAAAACTATAACAAATGAAAAGATGGACGGTTGAAATTCATTCCTCCAACTTAACATGAGTACAGTGAAATTTTGAAGACAAATGTGAAGCCTAAATACGGCTAACGAAGAAACCATTTATTTTGACGAAGATTTAATTTAAACACACTAATATTGGATATCAGGAAACGAACAATTATTATTCATATTTGTTATAAGTTTTTCATGAGTGAGGGAGTGCCTTTGATAAGTGAAAGAAATATATCCAGTTCAACACCCAATCCACCTCCAGTGGGTCCCCTCGCATGTTGGTCTGCCTGGGAATGAAGTAGCTGACGACCTTGCAAAGGCTGCCGCCAGTTATCCTTTGAACCCAGAAGATCGCATGGCACTAACACCATCAGAGATCTCTTCCATTACTGAATAACTTACTTCTAAAACTCTCCTGCTCACCCTTGGTACTTCCAAGGACATCCTGGAACCGCCACAACATTTAAGGGCTCCTAAGTACGTCAGACGACACTGTTTCGACTTTCTATTGGCCATTGAAGTGTATGATCTTTGAGGACGGTGAAAGAAAATACCCATCATGCCCCAAGTGCGATAATGCTCCGTTTTGCCTGCAACACATCTTGAAGTGCTTGGGGGTTTTTCTTGACTTTTCATAGAAGTGAAAAATCCACATCTGCTTTTGGACTTTTTAGCTATCTATGATCTCATGGATCTGGTCTAGTGGAACTAGACCAGATGGGGTTTAATCCCACCACCACCCAAGAAATATATCAGTCGAAATTCACTTTACAGGAAAATTCCATTACATAAATATATATCAATTTTTAAGGGTTTTTAAACAATTACACAAATAATAATCTACCTTATAATTCCCACATTGTTAGATAAAAGATGCATACGCAGTAGTTCAGAACATGCATATTTTAAAATTTTTAACTATAAAAAGGAATTTTAAATAATATTTTATCTTTTTCAGCTTCTTTATTTCTTAAGTTAATCCATCGATTTTGCAATTAAAAAATCCATTTGATTGTTTGTAGAGTGAATATCTTCACTATATATAATAATTTTAAACAATAAAATTATTGATACTTATCGTATAATTATCTCATTCATTGAATACTATTTAAACAATCAGTTTAATTTTACACAGTTAATTTAATTTTGACTGATTTCTCTTTCACTTACACTTAAAAGTTTATTCAATCAGAGAATGTAAGACAACATAGAGATGTAATATAACGCATGTAAATAATAGTCAGATAAAAAATTTAATAGAGCATTAATATTATATATAAATTAAATATCAATAATTGTAAAATTATCAATAATTGTAATCTTATAACATGTATTATTGAAGCAAACATTTAAGAATGCTTCATTTTAGTTAAAGGAAGTAAGATTGATGATATGCCTATACGTAACATTAAATCACAAAAATATGAGATTTCAAAAAATAAAAAAAGTTTAAACTCACTTATGAATTCACTTGATGGATTTTTTTAGGAAAGTATTGTAGTAGCCAGAGATCTCATCCAATGACACATGAAAAGGGAAAATAAAACAAATATTAGCATTTCTAAAATTATAAAAACATTACCATATCATCTACAAAAATACTTCACAAAGAAAGTAGTAAATACGTTTAATAAATAAACATCAATTATATTTAATTCAAAAATTAAAATTATATTATGTTCATACATAAGTAACTCTAATGATAACCAAAATATATTTATTGAAAAAACTATTGCAATAAATCCAACCTGGATAAATTAAGCAATTTACTTAATTAACCGATATTTTTTAAAACTGTCAACTGAATAAAAAAACTGAAAACGATAGATAATTCGTTCCTTAAAGGCATGTGTGTTTAGACACAGATATTAACATTATCTTGAACACTAAATATTATCTTAATACATATAAAAAAATGTAGCAGATAAACCTTTACAACTACCAACTTTTTTTCCCCAATGGCGGGCACAGACGTGGGTGACTAATCCTATGCCACAACAAGGCCAGAGACTGTTACTCATTTATCGTTACCCAGCGGGCACCTGTGGATCAAGTCACGGAGGCGATTAGCGTTACCCTCGCCATACCACCACAAACCCGTTTATAGGGCGGGTCACATTCCTATAACATCACAGAAGAAAGGACAGAGAAACACAGCGAGAAACAGAAGGAAAGAAACATCCATGACCGAACCGGGATTCGAACCCGCGACCAACAGCTCAGGAGTCAGTAACGCTAACCACTCAGCCATCGGTCGGCTACCACTACCAACTACAGGTAAAGAATCAATACTATTCACAAAAGAAAGTTAATTTAACAGAAAATCGTTTGTGCATAAATTTCTTACAAGTGTGAAATACTGCATCATAATTCATGATGATAAATATTTGGAATAAATCCAAATTTAATTAATGACTAGTACAATACCAGTAGAACACAATATAGATAACAAAATAGGAAGCAAAAAGTCATTATAATTTTACCCCAGAGTGAAGATATTTTCAACTTGAAACAAAACCAAATGAAAATTTAAAATAAATATTCTCTTGTGAGGCAATGTAATATTATTTACATAAATATCTAACAATTATATGATTATTATAAGCCTTATTGAACCTTTTATTGATTTAATAATTCTAGAAATTTGATACGTTACTAAACTTTTCAATTTAAGTTATAAAAAATTAATATTTGTGTTCAATTTAATTTAAAACTGAAAAATGAAATCAGAAAAAGTATCTACACTTTCCTACATGTAATTTTAAAATGGGCTTTTGGAAAACTTATATGAAATACTTACCAATAGTTCAGAAAATTTGTAAAATAATATATTCGATTAGCATGACAAATTCGGATTCGGGAATTAATTATTATTACTTTGACTGTCAGCTCAAAACAAAAATGGACATTTTAACTATATTACTTTTAACTTTTTTCAATAATTAATAATCTTATTTTTTATTAACATTTGTGATTTAGTGTTTAAAACAATTGAAAAGTTTACAAATAAAATTTTCTCAGAGGAAGCTTAAAAACGTCCATCGGTTTAAAAAATTTGGTCATTGAAATCTTTAGTTTTACAATACAAATCAAAATTTTAGTAAAAAAGAAAATCAAAATTTTAATAAACAAAGAGTAATTGTTAAATGTTAAATAAAAAATTCACCAGGTAAATCAGAAATAATAGAATATAGTTTTTTAAACCTCATTTATTGAAAATTACATTGAACTTTATTTTGTTGAAAATTGCAATGAAGTATTTCTTTAAGTTTTTCACATAATAAATGAATGTGCTCTCAAATCTTATTTATGACAATCAAGTATGCAGTAGAAGAAGATATGTAAATATCAAATGTAATCGAATGTCAAAATTCCATTTGACTATCAACGAGACAAAAATTGTTACCATGAGCTAAACAAGATAAGAATAAGCTTTTTAGTTTATGCTTTTTTATTTTAAAAATAGTCACTAACCTTAGCTTTCAAATCTAGGTTATTGTTAAAGTACCCATATTTCTAATCAATAAAATACCCATTAGTATTGAAATATTTACTGATTTAGTTTTGTTTTCCTAGGTAAAAGTATACCGTATAATTCATGCACAAACTTAATGCTGATTTATGTCTAATTTGGAGCATAAAGTAAGGACCATGGTGCAAAGAAGCCCTACCAGCTTAATGATGTTGCTCCTAAATACATCCACTAAATGTAAAAGCAAGAAAAATCTCTTCCATTTACACAAGCAATATTGCATGGAATGCATTGTATTATTAAGAAACTACAATACAAATTCAAAATCTTAAAATGATATGCTCGAATTTTATATTTACATAAAGTAAAGTTACATAAAATCAAAGCAGATTTAAGTAGTCACGTAGGCTGAAATATTCAACTCTTAAAATAAGACGACGCAATTATTTCCCATGTTGCCTGTGTGCATTCAGAGGGAGGAAAAATGCTCTCAAATTTATTTACCATTTCAAACATATGTATAATATAATTGAACACTGTATCGATATAAATAAAACTCTAATTCTCTTTATTTGATAAATTATTGTCTGGAGCTGCATTGAAATCGCTGCACCGAATGACATGAATATATAAATTTAAAAAGAAATATTCTAGATATTTCACAAAAAAATTATGAAACCCAGGGAATATTTATTATTGGGATCTTTAATTTGAAAACAACGAAACAAAAAAATGATACCTCCACTCCTTTAAACATTTAAAAAAGAGAGGATACTCTATGATCAGATAAATTACATTCTCGTATGGTTACCTTAGTTATCATCCATCGATTACAATTAATGACATTCAATTTCTTTGCAGAGAAGAAAGTTCTATGGAAATAATGCATTTCTATTTATGACATTTGATTATTTTTCATGCAAATTACAATGGCGCTCGCATAGGAATCATCTCGAGGAAGAGTGCGCTGTATGAGTATCACTAATAATGTGCATCACAATCTTATTAGAACTTAAAATTCTTGCTATCCTGCAAAAAATAAAGTGGTCCAGTGAATCTTTTCATTTTCACTCAGATCCTTTGTTTACATGGAAATATATGGACAGTTCCTCTAGTTCAAATTAAAAATATTCTATAGGCCATGTAATAAAATAAATTATTTATATTACGCATTTTAAGAGCAACTATGAATTGCAATAGCAGCTTTCGTAAGAATTTAATTTTCACTGGTGTAACATCCTCCTTAAATAGGATAAGCTGTGAGGAAAACCACGAAATATTTGATAAAATTAAGTGTTTGGATAAACCACTGAATAACAACTATTTGAGATTGTTAAGATGAGTCAGAATTATTCTTCGGAATATTAAAAAATTTTCTTCTAAGAATATTAAAAAATTTACGAAAATCTGATGGATGAGACAGCTAAATATTATTTAAAACCCTGTATTCAAATATATGATGACATTTCAATGCGGAATTTCTCTCACCTAAATTAATGTTACTTGAATTAAACTACTTAATCCGATACCCATTGATAGCAGCACAGTCAACAAAAATGGGTTTTACACTTAGTTTCCAGATTCTCACCACAATGGTCACATTCTGTTATGGGGATTTTCTAAAGAGCAAATTTGTGAATCAGGCGCCCGAGGATGTATGTTCAGTTCGAAGTCGTTAATAAAAAAAGTGTTAAATTTTACCTCATGTAGATGAGAGATTGGTTTAATGTTAGCTTGCTACTGTGGTTTTCAGCTTATATTTTTTCTGACAGAGACAGTAACACAAATGATCAACAGCAGATTTCAGGTTATTATAAATCATTTCTCAAAAAGATTATTAAGATTATTCTTAAGCTGATTTTGCAGTTTTATCTACCAATTTATTTCCATGAATTCCAACACGTGATAGAAATTATAAAAATAAAATCTAGGCTCCTTTGGAATGTAACTGTTTTTACGAATATTTTTAACCACAAGTAAATGGATTATCTGTAGTCGGATTTTGTAAACTCGTAGAATCTGTGCATATATATATATATATATATATATATATATATATATATATATATATATATATATATATATATATATATATATATATATATTAGAGTGCTAAGCAAACAACTGTAAATTCAGAAGAGAAAAAAAGAGGTAATAAAGGGAAGTTAATAGCTGAATTTGAGGTCTTCAGTAATCTGACTTAGAGATTTCGAAACATCTCCGTGAAAACTGGTTCATATGATTGGTTACATTGTCGATGATGATTAAAATACTTTAAAATCAAGTTAACAATGTCAGACTTGATAAAATTCCCATATAGCTTATAGAAAGAAACACTGTCTTTTCGAAAAAAATAATTGTAAAGATTTGTACATTAGAAAAAGCATCTGCCATTATTTTGCATTCCTCTTCTAAAATGAGGAATACTTGCTGGACGAGGTTTGAAAAAAGGCGATTATTATTTTTATTTAATAATTTCTCATGTAACGGATGTTTACCATTGGATTAAATCTGATAGTAAAACACAATATCTCAATTATAAATGATATGACGGTTCAAAATCTCTGCAAATAGGTTAGTAATGGGAATATACCGAAACTTCTGTGAACAAAACCTTAAAACCTCAAAGAATATAATTACAAGAATTTCGAAAATAAGGTTTGAGTAGAGTCCCATAACACAGTTTCAAAAAGATACCTTTGACAGAATGATGCTTCAGTAGACACAAATCAAAATAGAACACTCTACTCCCCAAGACATATAGCCAAACTTGTAACCGAAAGATTAGAGCTAATGCTTTTAGTTCAACATTTCGTAGAGATTGAATTACAACTATGGCAGATATGTTTGTACTGCTTAGGAGTCCAATTTATACCGTAAGTATAGGTCTAATAAGCCTTCTTATGATACAAATTGTGCGACAAACAAACAAACAATTCCCAACATGTATTGGATAAAGTTCTCAAAACATTTTGAAAAAGAAAAAAGCTTTTTTGTAAACTGTAAACGTGTAGAAGAAAAGTCAACGTTTATCAAGTACAAAAGCGAAAATTTATATTGCTCTTGAAAGCAGATAGGTCTATCAATCAAAAATATTAGGGGTCATGATGAAGAAAACATTGGAAGAAGTGTTACAAAATATCAATAAAAAATAATAACAAAAAGAAAAAATCGTTATCCCAATTGCATTTTCCTAAGGAACTCCAAAATCCATCTTTTAACCACCAGGACGACAATGAATAGAGGAAAATATCGAAATATTTCCTTACTATTTAAAATTACGCAAGAATATCTTTTACTATTAAAAAGCACACATAATATTACATTGAAATATGATTGGTAGATACATAAGCATAACAATTCCCCATGAGTATACATGTCAACTCCAAGCAGGCAGAAAATTATAATGCTATTATATAATGTGCTTTAAATTGTTCCTTAAATTTAGAATATTCTTACATATTATATTGAAATAATGTTCCTAAAGAGCTCCCAAGTGAATCTTTTAATCATCACCGTGAAGACTCTGAATAAAAGGAAATATAGAAATATTTCCTTAATATTTAAACTTAACGTAAGAATACCCTTTATTATTAAAAAGCACACATATTATATAGAAATATGATTCATGGATACATAAGCATAATAATTCCCCATGGGTATACATGTCAACTCAAAGGAGGCAGAAAAGTATAATGCTATTATATAAAGTGCTTTATATTGTTCCTTAAATTTAGAATATTCTTACATATTATATTGAAACAATGTTCCTAAAGAGCTCCCAAGTGAATCTTTTAATCATCACCGGGAAGACTCTGAATAAAAGGAAATATAGAAATATTTCCTTAATATTTAAACTTACGTAAGAATACCCTTTATTATTAAAAAGCACACATAATATTATATAGAAATATGATTCATAGATACATAAGCATAATAATTCCCCATGGGTATACATGTCAACTCCAAGGAGGCAGAAAAGCTATAATGCTATTATATAATGTGCTTTATATTGTTCCTTAAATTTAGAATATTCTTACATATTATATTGAAACAATGTTCCTAAAGAGCTCCCAAGTGAATCTTTTAATCATCACCGGGAAGACTCTGAATAAAAGGAAATATAGAAATATTTCCTTAATATTTAAACTTACGTAAGAATACCCTTTATTATTAAAAAGCACACATAATATTATATAGAAATATGATTCATAGATACATATGCATAATAATTCCCCATGGGTATACATGTCAACTCCAAGGAAGCAGAAAATTATAATGCTATTATATAAATTGCTTTATATTGTTCCTTAAATTTAGAATATTCTTACATATTATATAGAAACAATGTTCCTAAAGAGCTCCCAAGTGAATCTTTTAATCATCACCGGGAAGACTCTGAATAAAATGAAATATAGAAATATTTCCTTAATATTTATATATGTATATATATAAACTTACGTAAGAATACCCTTTATTATTGAAAAGCACACATTATATAGAAATATGATTCATAGATACATAAGCATAATAATTCCCCATGGGTATTTATGTCAACTCGAAGGAGGCAGAATAAGTATAAAAATGCTATTATGTAATGCTTTATATATTACTTGAACTTCACAATATTCTTACGTGTTATATTGAAATAATGTTCCTAAAGAGCTCCCAAGTGAATCTTTTAATCATCACCGAGAAGACTCTGAATAAAAGGAAATATAGAAATATTTCCTTAATATTTAAACTTACGTAAGAATACCCTTTATTATTAAAAAGCACACATAATATTATATAGAAATATGATTTATAGATACATAAGCATAATAATTCCCCATGGGTATACATGTCAACTCCAAGGAGGCAGAAAAGTATAATGCTATTATATAAAGTGCTTTATATTGTTCCTTAAATTTAGAATATTCTTACATATTATATTGAAACAATGTTCCTAAAGAGCTCCCAAGTGAATCTTTTAATCATCACCGGGAAGACTCTGAATAAAAGGAAATATAGAAATATTTCCTTAATATTTAAACTTACGTAAGAATACCCTTTATTATTAAAAAGCACACATATTATATAGAAATATGATTCATGGATACATAAGCATAATTCCCCATGGGTATACATGTCAACTCCAAGGAGGCAGAAAAGCTATAATGCTATTATATAATGTGCTTTATATTGTTCCTTAAATTTAGAATATTCTTACATATTATATTGAAACAATGTTCCTAAAGAGCTCCCAAGTGAATCTTTTAATCATCACCGGGAAGACTCTGAATAAAAGGAAATATAGAAATATTTCCTTAATATTTAAACTTACGTAAGAATACCCTTTATTATTAAAAAGCACACATAATATTATATAGAAATATGATTCATAGATACATAAGCATAATAATTCCCCATGGGTATACATGTCAACTCCAAGGAGGCAGAAAAGTATAATGCTATTATATAAAGTGCTTTATATTGTTCCTTAAATTTAGAATATTCTTACATATTATATTGAAACAATGTTCCTAAAGAGCTCCCAAGTGAATCTTTTAATCATCACCGGGAAGACTCTGAATAAAAGGAAATATAGAAATATTTCCTTAATATTTAAACTTACGTAAGAATACCCTTTATTATTAAAAAGCACACATAATATTATATAGAAATATGATTCATAGATACATATGCATAATAATTTCCCATGGGTATACATGTCAACTCCAAGGAGGCAGAAAAGTATAATGCTATTATATAAAGTGCTTTATATTGTTCCTTAAATTTAGAATATTCTTACATATTATATTGAAACAATGTTCCTAAAGAGCTCCCAAGTGAATCTTTTAATCATCACCGGGAAGACTCTGAATAAAAGGAAATATAGAAATATTTCCTTAATATTTAAACTTACGTAAGAATACCCTTTATTATTAAAAAGCACACATAATATTATATAGAAATATGATTCATAGATACATAAGCATAATAATTCCCCATGGGTATACATGTCAACTCCAAGGAGGCAGAAAAGCTATAATGCTATTATATAATGTGCTTTATATTGTTCCTTAAATTTAGAATATTCTTACATATTATATTGAAACAATGTTCCTAAAGAGCTCCGAAGTGAATCTTTTAATCATCACCGGGAAGACTCTGAATAAAAGGAAATATAGAAATATTTCCTTAATATTTAAACTTACGTAAGAATACCCTTTATTATTAAAAAGCACACATAATATTATATAGAAATATGATTCATAGATACATATGCATAATAATTCCCCATGGGTATACATGTCAACTATAAAGGAGGCAGAAAAGTATAATGCTATTATATAATGTGCTTTATATTGTTCCTTAAATTTAGAATATTCTTACATATTATATTGAAACAATGTTCCTAAAGAGCTCCCAAGTGAATCTTTTAATCATCACCGGGAAGACTCTGAATAAAAGGAAATATAGAAATATTTCCTTAATATTTAAACTTACGTAAGAATACCCTTTATTATTAAAAAGCACACATATTATATAGAAATATGATTCATGGATACATAAGCATAATATTCCCCATGGGTATACATGTCAACTCCAAGGAGGCAGAAAAGTATAATGCTATTATATAAAGTGCTTTATATTGTTCCTTAAATTTAGAATATTCTTACATATTATATTGAAACAATGTTCCTAAAGAGCTCCCAAGTGAATCTTTTAATCATCACCGGGAAGACTTCTGAATAAAAGGAAATATAGAAATATTTCCTTAATATTTAAACTTACGTAAGAATACCCTTTATTATTAAAAAGCACACATAATATTATGTAGAAATATGATTCATAGATACATATGCATAATAATTCCCCATGGGTATACATGTCAACTCCAAGGAGGCAGAAAAGCTATAATGCTATTATATAATGTGCTTTATATTGTTCCTTAAATTTAGAATATTCTTACATATTATATTGAAACAATGTTCCTAAAGAGCTCCCAAGTGAATCTTTTAATCATCACCTTGAAGACTCTGAATAAAAGGAAATATAGAAATATTTCCTAAATATTTAAACTTACGTAAGAATACCCTTTATTATTAAAAAGCACACATAATATTATATAGAAATATGATTCATAGATACATATGCATAATAATTCCCCATGGGTATACATGTCAACTCCAAGGAAGCAGAAAATTATAATGCTATTATATAAATGTGCTTTATATTGTTCCTTAAATTTAGAATATTCTTACATATTATATAGAAATATTGTTCCTAAAGAGCTCCAAAGTGAATCTTTTAATCATCACCGGGAAGACTCTGAATAAAATGAAATATAGAAATATTTCCTTAATATTTATATATGTATATATAAACTTACGTAAGAATACCCTTTATTATTGAAAAGCACACATTATATAGAAATATGATTCATAGATACATAAGCATAATAATTCCCCACGGGTATACATGTCAACTCCAAGGAGGCAAATAAGTATAAAAATGCTATTATGTTCTTTATATATTACTTGAACTTCAGAATATTCTTACGTGTTATATTGAAATAATGTTCCTAAAGAGCTCCCAAGTGAATCTTTTAATCATCACCGAGAAGACTCTGAATAAAAGGAAATATAGAAATATTTCCTTAATATTTAAACTTACGTAAGAATACCCTTTATTATTATAAAACACACATATTATATAGAAATATGATTCATAGATATATAAGCATAATAATTCCCCATGGGTATACATGTCAACTCCAAGGAGGCAGAAAAATATAATGCTATTATATAAAGTGCTTTATATTGTTCCTTAAATTTAGAATATTCTTACATATTATATTGAAACAATGTTCCTAAAGAGCTCCCAAGTGAATCTTTTAATCATCACCGGAAAGACTCTGAATAAAAGGAAATATAGAAATATTTCCTTAATATTTAAACTTATGTAAGAATACCCTTTATTATTAAAAAGCACACATAATATTATATAGAAATATGATTTTTAGATACATAAGCATAATAATTCCCCATGGGTATACATGTCAACTCCAAGGAGGCAGAAAAGTATAATGCTATTATATAAAGTGCTTTATATTGTTTCTTAAATTTAGAATATTCTTACATATTATATTGAAACAATGTTCCTAAAGAGCTCTCAAGTGAATCTTTTAATCATCACCGGGAAGACTCTGAATAAAAGGAAATATAGAAATATTTCCTTAATATTTAAACTTACGTAAGAATACCCTTTATTATTAAAAAGCACACATATTATATAGGAATATGATTCATGGATACATAAGCATAATTCCCCATGGGTATACATGTCAACTCCAAGGAGGCAGAAAAGCTTAATGCTATTATATAATGTGCTGTATATTGTTCCTTAAATTTAGAATATTCTTACATATTATATTGAAACAATGTTCCTAAAGAGCTTCCAAGTGAATCTTTCAATCATCACCGGGAAGACTCTGAATAAAAGGAAATATAGAAATATTTCCTTAATATTTAAACTTACGTAAGAATAACCTTTATTATTAAAAAGCACACATATTATATAGAAAAATGATTCATAGATACATAAACATAATAATTCCCCATGGGTATACATGTCAACTCCTAGGCGACAGAATAGTATAATGCTATTATATAATGTGCTTTATATTTTTCCTTAAATTTAGAATATTCTTACATATTATCTTGAAACAATGTTCCTAAAGAGCTCTCAAGTGAATCTTTTAATCATCACCGGGAAGACTCTGAATAAACGGAAATATAGAAATATTTCCTTAATATTTAAACTTACGTAAGAATACCCTTTATTATAATAAAACACACATAATATTATATAGAAATATGATTTATAGATACATAAGCATAATAATTCCCCATGGGTATACATGTCAACTCCAAGGAGGCAGAAAAGCTTAATGCTATTATATAATGTGCTTTATATTGTTCCTTAAATTTAGAATATTCTTACATATTATATTGAAACAATGTTCATAAAGAGCTCCCAAGTGAATCTTTTAATCATCACCGGGAAGTCTCTGAATAAAAGGAAATATAGAAATATTTCCTTAATATTTAAACTTACGTAAGAATACCCTTTATTATAATAAAACACACATAATATTATATAGAAATATGATTTTTAGATACATAAGCATAATAATTCCCCATGGGTATACATGTCAACTCCAAGAAGGCAGAAAAGTATAATGCTATTATATAAAGTGCTTTATATTGTTCTTTAAATTTAGAATATTCTTACATATTATATTGAAACAATGTTCCTAAAGAGCTCCCAAGTGAATCTTTTAATCATCACCTTGAAGACTCTGAATAAAAGTAAATATAGAAATATTTCCTTAATATTTAAACTTACGTAAGAATACCCTTTATTATTAAAAAGCACACATATTATATAGAAATATGATTCATGGGTACATAAGCATAATTCCCCATGGGTATACATGTCAACTCAAAGGAGGCAGAAAAGTATAATGCTATTATATAAAGTGCTTTATATTGTTCCTTAAATTTAGAATATTCTTACATATTATATAGAAATATTGTTCCTAAAGAGCTCCCAAGTGAATCTTTTAATCATCACCGGGAAGACTCTGAATAAAAGGAAATATAGAAATATTTCCTTAATATTTAAACTTACGTAAGAATACCCTTTATTATAATAAAACACACATATTATATAGAATTATGATTCACAGATACATAAGCATAATAATTTCCCATGGGTATACATGTCAACTCCAAGGAAGCAGAAAAGTATAATGCTATTATATAAAGTGCTTTATATTGTTCCTTAAATTTAGAATATTCTTACATATTATATTGAAACAATGTTTCTAAAGAGCTCCCAAGTGTATCTTTTAATCATCACCGGGAAGCCTCTGAATAAAATGAAATATAGAAATATTTCCTTAATATTTATATATATGTATAAACTTACGTAAGAATACCCTTTATTATTGAAAAGCACACATTATATAGAAATATGATTCATAGATACATAAGCATAATAATTTCCCATTGGCAAACTTTTCAACTCCAAGGAGGCAAATAAGTATAAAAATGCTATTAATAGAGAAGCTTATTTTATAACTTGCATTTCAGAATATTCTGACATATTATGTAGATACATTTTTTCTAAAGGGTTTCCGAGTGCATCTTTTTATGATCGCAAGGATGACTCTGAATATAGGGAAATATAGAAATATTTACTTAATATTTTTATTTTCGCAAGACTTTCATTGCTATTAAATTGTACTAATTTATTTTTAAGTAAGATTGATACAGATTGAATAAGCAGAATAAATTCCAATGAGATATAGATGAGGGAACTCCAAAGAAAAAGTTATGATTGCAAGAATCATATTTAACGCTTTAACATGTTATACTATATATTATTTGAAATTATTTTTTATTATATTTTAAAACAAATTTTCTATTCTTTGTTATTTCGAATCTTTTAATTATTGTTTTTTTTCATTCTATATAATCAGAAATAGCAATATCTAATATTTAAACTTACATAAGAACTTTTTTTACCTTAAAAAGCGCAATACAATATTTTTAAATAAAAATTGTTCAGATACTTTATGTATAATAAATTCTCTTTTTAAATGCACAAGTCAGCTCCAAATGGGCAGTTATGGATAAAAAAATTTATTAAGTATTTTGCTAATATTTCTCCTTTTAATATCATAATATAATTTTATATATAACATATTAAAAAAATTCTAAAGATCTCCCAAAGGAATCTTTTTATCAATGCACTGTACAGAAATAGTTCAAATTAAAAATTTTGTTTTTCGCTCAACGGTCATTTTTTGCACATGAGGGCTAATTAGACTAGGACCTATGGTTCAAAGTGGATTCCGAACCACTACAAACATTCATGCCCAAGGTGGATTTCGAACCCACGAACTATTGAACCGAAGGCAAGGGCGCTAACCACTCGGCTGCCAGCTCGGCTTTAAATTAAAAAGATTTCATTATTATTTTCAAGCTAAAAGGCCAATGTTCCTAGTTTTTCAGGGATTTGTCTGATTGTCGTTCAACGATTTATTTTTGCCGACATGGGTAATATAGTAGACACGGACCGACAGTTAAAACTTCGAGCCTCTAACATACAAGCTCAAGGTGCGATTCGAACTTAAGAATTTAAACCGAATGCAAGAGCATAGTTCATTCTATTACTAACTTAGCTGCTTTTGTGAGATGTTATTTCCCGCGTAAAATTATCTTTGGAAAAAACGACGATTAAATTTAGTGTTGTTTTAGCCTTATTGAAAAAACTGTTTTGTATTAAGAAATCATGTTTAAAATATAGATCTGTTAAAAAAATAGAATGATGTAGTAATTCTGGACTCACTAGTATAACAACCATTTTCTTATTCGCTTTATAATGGAAAACACAGAACACATTTGCCACAATTGATAAAATCTCTATTCTTTCAAAATATAATAAAAAAGTAAATACCGAGTTTTCTTTCTTAGCTTCAGTTATTGTCATAAATACAATTTTAAAAGTAAAGAAAAAAAAACCTTTTTTCTTCCTTCTTGAACAGAAAATTTGCCCTGGTAACTTCCTTTCGTTTATACGAACCAAATTGAAAGATGAGAAAATTTGCAAAGAATTTAAAGCAGAATTAACTACACTCTGTCAAAAAAGTATTGGGAAACAATATAAGTTCATGAAATTTTATCAAAATATGTAACCTAAATACACAAATGAAACAAAAAAAAAAAGACGTATATGACATTTTGTTAAATGCAGATCACAGTGACTGAAACAAAACTCAAATTAAAATATAATTATTGTTATAATTTAAAGAAAAAGAAGTCAAGCTAAAAAATGAGCTCAAAAAAGTATTGGGACACTGTCCAAAAAACATCAAAAAATTGATAGTTGATATCTTGTTGGACCACCTTTGTACTTTATGACCTCTAACAGTCGATTTGGCATGGATTTGACCAGTTTTGCACAAAACGACCTGTCTATTTTGTCCCACTCTTCAAACAGATGTTTTCTTAACTCCTGTTTGTTAGAAATGTGGTGTTTATTGAGTTTTTGCTGCAAATAATCCCATCCATGTTCTATGGGATTAAGGTCTGGACAATGTGCAGGAGTTTTAATCACACCAGGACTGTGGTAAAGGGCCCATAACTGGCAAATGTGAGCAGTATGTTTTGGGTCATTATCCTGGTACAAATTAAAATGGCTTGCTATTCCTAACTTTCTCTTACTTTGCTTTATATTTCGCTTGAGAATGTCAAGATAGACATATTTATTCATTATACCATCTATGAAATCTAAGTTTCCAACACCAGAGCTTGCCATGCAGCCCCAGACTAATTGCTTGCGGCCTCCATACTTAACAGTTGGCAGCAAATTTTTTACATGCAATTCCGTATTAGGTGTCCGCCAGACTTTTTGCTTCCCATCTGATCCGAAAATGTTATATTTGCTTTCGTCTACGAAAATTATATTTTCCCAAAATTTTGGTGGCTGCTTTACATACATTTTAGCAAATGCCAGTCTATTCTGTCGGTTTGCTTTGGAAATGTAGGGCTTTCTTCGAGGTACTCTACCATGATACCTATGTTTTCTTAAAACATTTCTGACAGTTTAAGGATTTACAGATTTCCGGAACATACTTATACATCTCAGAATCATTTTGACTGCGCTGGTTCTTGGATTAATGAGAACTTGTCTCACAACCCACCTTTCTTCACGTTCTGTAAATATCCTAGGACGCCCTGATCTCTGCTTTTTTCAACACTATTTGTTTTCGTGAACCTGTGAATAATGTTAAAAACAGTAGACTTACTCAGCTCCAATATTTGTCCTATACAGCGAATTGATTTTCAATTTTTCCAATGGCTTATTACCAGATTTCACACATCCCTCAAAATTTTTTTTTATTTTTTCGCCACTGTTCTACATGTAACCGATTTTATTGACAACTTATGTTGAAAAGTATTGTCTAAAAAAGGTGGCAGCAAATTAAATTTTATTTTGTGTGACATATTTATTTTTTTACTTGCTCATTTCAAAAGTGTCTCAATACTTTTTTGACCCTTGTTTGCCTTTAAATTATATTCAAAAAGCTATATCAAATTATAAAGCTAAAATATTAGCAAAATTTTAATTATATTGTGTATACCAAATGTTAAAGCACATCTTGATTACTTTTGCTTTTGTTTTAATGTGATAAATATTTTTATAAATAGCTTTACATGTTACGCATCCCAAGTGTCCCAATACTTTTTTTGACTGACTGTATGTTTTAAAACTAATTCCAAACGTTGTAATCCAAACTGTAAAATGAAATAGCTTTTATTTTGAGTTAGCCAGATACAAACATTAAGATTTTCATTGCACACTATGCAGCTGTTTCTAATTCAAATTCAAACAAAACTTTGGAGGGAAAGAGAATAAGAATTTTATTCTCTTATTTTATTCTTATATAGATAGTTATAGATACTATGTTACTATAACATGCGTATATTCAATGGTCTTAAGGTTAAATTTAGTAAAGTTCACAGTAGCCTTGAAGCTGACACAGCTTTCTAGAAAGAGGGTCACAAGTTCGATCCCGACGCTTGAACAAATATTACTTTTTTGATTATTCCTTTTGAATACACATCTGTTGTGGTGGATACTGAGGAATTTCTGGGTTTCCTCATTTTCGATACCAGAATGCGATAAAATATCTTAAGAAGTTCTCAACGAAGACAAATTACAAAGTGGACCTTAAAATGCCTTACAACAGTTTAGATCTATAGCAGTCAACAACAAAATTGATATTAAAACTTAACAATTTATAAATATTTGGCTATTCATATTTGTTTTTTTACTCAAGTCTTATTCAATTATTCTAGAATTAATACAACATATTTAGTTTAATGTTTTATTTTTATTTATTATTTTTCATTTTGACTTGTCAGACTTCCAAAAGCAAACTGTCAAATAAAAACAATCCCAGTAAGTGATACATTAAAAACTGTTTTTAATAAATTTAAATAGAATTACAGTTAAATCCAATTCAGAATGGATATGAATTTAAGAATGAAAACAAATATTTGTCATTTTCTTATATTTTTAGCTGATGCAAAATTTAAAAAGAGCTTAAAATAATTTTGAAAGTGCTTACATTGTTTACAATTCATGTATTTTATTACAGTGAAATTAACTGCACATTTAAATAAATTAAATTAAAACAGTAACACGCTGATTAATGTAAGATGAATAACAAGCCCAGCAGAACTGCTTTTAAATATTAAGAAGAGAGAAAAATTATCTTATTCGCTACCAATATTTTACGCTTTGTACAGAAAATTATTATTAGATGTTTTTCTAAGGAATTTGTTATCTCATGCAGAAGGTCAGTCCGTCCCCTTTTGCAAGTTGGATTTTTACTTATTCGACAAAAAGGTAAAAAATTTAATTATAATACCTTGTAAGAAAAATATGGCAAGAATTATGAAGTATGTCAGAATTTCTATGTATTCCGACAAAATAAGCTGTAAGAATGTACTAAAAATATTTAGAGACACTTAATAAATCCTCTGAAATTTAGATTTAACTATCAAATTTTCAGTGAAGTTTCTCTAAAACTTCACATAACCATCATAATATTTATAATACCTCAAAATGACCATAAAAATTTTCTACATGCATTTTACCATCTCAATACTTGTAATAATTTACATATGAGTAAATTTAATTCCTTAAATAAGTAAGCAAACAATAAGAGTAAAACATCAAGTATGACTTACCCAATTCCTTCAGAAAAGGCAAGCACATTATTGCAGAATATACAGTTGTTTACTCTGTAATAAGAAAATAAAAAAATGCATGTATAAGATTCATTAAATATTGCTATTTTTATTTTTTAATAATAAAATTATATTTAATTAATAATAAATTTATTTTTATTATTAATTAAATTATATCGACAATTTTTTACGTAATGAATTTATTAATATCACAATTCATATTGGAAATTACACTTTTGAATTTTCGTAATTAATTTAAAATGTAATATAAATTTTTAATTGTTTGCATTATTATTTTTATTATGTAGATATTTTGACTGTTGTCTTGGAAATCTAGTCTATTAATAATGAAAATGAATTTTAGATAAATTAACATATTCATTTTCAAAACTGCAGCACTTGCAATCTTAACATTCAATATAAATTCAACAGCATGTGCATGACAACCGGGTGTGTGAGGTTGAATGTGATTTTGCCAGATGAAAAAAATATAGAAAAAAATTATCAATTTATTCAGAATGAAAACTCTACTCCCATTCACTGTTACTTTAAAAATTCAACAAAAAGATTTCAGACTTGTTTCTTCACAGCAATGGACAAGACAACAAAAATAAAAAATATTGAATAATTAATGTTTTAAAATTTTAAATACATCTTAAAGATTTATTATTGAATTATTTAATTTTATTTCAGAACTATTATATTTACTGCTGAAAATTCGGAATTTGACAAGAAAATTTGCATTTTAAGTAATAAAAAAATCTAAGTTTTATACTGAAATTGTACTGAAATCGGAAATAAATAAATGTTGAAATTTCTGTTTTAAGTAAGGTGATATCTAACGATTTTATTTTAAAATTATTAATTATGAATAATTTGTGTTATTAAAAGTACTAGATATTACACACATTCAGATTAAGAAATAGATTACTGTTAATGCGATTAATAGGAAATTACATAAAATTAGAGGACAAGCCAATGGACCTAAGCGCCAATTTTCGAGGACATTAGTTTCTAGCAGAAAATGCTGCCTCAGATTTCAAAGAAATCTGTGATTTATCAAAAAAACTTTATTATTTTCAGCGATGAATACAATTTGCTTTGTTAAAAACGCTGTTCTGAACAATGAAATCTACTTTTGACGAGTAAAAAAAAAAAAAAAAAAAAATCGAATGAGTTAAGGAGCAGTTGAAAGTTTCCTTTAGTTACACTGTTTGTAAATATTGAAGTTGAAACTCATTCATCCGCTTCCAATGCAGTTCGATAAGCAGCCTTTTGATAAAAGCGTAAAAATCGCAACAGTGCATTTAACTATACTATAATGTCACGAGATGACCCCAATCGTCGGCCCCAAGAAGATTTTGGCTATAATTCGCTGGCTTGCAAAATGTAAATAATGCCATTAATTTATCTGCTTCACAAGCTTATCTTTTTGAATATTTTTAACTCATTTTTTTTAACTTACCTTTCTAAAACTTATCATATTTTTCTCTTATAAAATACTAAGTTTCTCCTAAAATCTTTTGCTTATTAAACTGAGAAAATTTATTAAATTCTGTTATTTATAAATTTCCTAATTTATAAAAATTAATTTTTTTCTCAAGTAAAGTAGTTATACTTTGAATCGAATTACAGATACTTATTGAATTGGAAGCCTGTGATTTATCTTAGAAAAATTTTTAATTTAAAAGATAAGACAATCTATACACTAAATTAAAAAAATATTTTAATTCTGCAGTTTTTTAATTGAAGTTTGTTAAAACAACTGATATATGGAAAAAATAAACAATTTTTAATTTAACATGAGGCAAATTTAAATTAAACTTATAAAAAAAACAACTTGAGAAAAGAAATTTATGATTAAACCAAAGATAAAATATTGTTTTGTGATTTGAGCATGATAAGCTGAAAAATAGGAGGAAAAAACTACTTGAAATAATAAACCAGACATTTGTCATGTAAGCATGGTAAAATGATAATTTATAAATATTTTGTTTGGTATATTTAATGAAAATAAATTTATTTCATTTCACATTAAATTTTTTACACATGATATTTTATTCCCATTTATATTTTTACTATCTTTATTAAAATACAGAAATCAGAAGGAAATGTGATACTGAGTATCTTTAAATCTTTTATACATATAGTTGAGGAAATTTATAAATATTCTCATTTTTAAAAACTTAAAAAAACTTATTTTTTAAAAAAAATGAATTGTATTGAACTGCGGATGTTTAATATTTATAGCATTCTGTGTGTGTGTGTGTGTCATGTCTTATAAGATAAACCACAAGCTAAATACCTGTATATTTAGAATATTTAATTTAAAAAACAGACAATGTACACACACTAAATATCAAAATTTTTAGTTCTGCACTTTTTAAATTGAAATTTATTTACATCCAAACTTATTAAAACAATTCATGTGTACAAAATTTTTTTAAACAATTTTTCATTTGAATTGAAAATATTTTTAATTTGGCCTTTGGAGGGGAAAAAAACTTGAGATATTAATTTATAATTAAACTATAATAAAATATCAAAAACAATTTATTTAGTAAAATTAATTTTCCAATGGCATTTTATTCCCCTTTATGTTTATCTTTATTAAAAAACAGAAATCAGAAGAAAATTGATAATTTCTATCCATCTATCTTTGGTATTTACGCATTATCCCATCGACCATATCTGTGAAAAACTAAATGTCGTTAATGATGCACCACATAAAATACCAATAAAGTTTTATCTACTTGTATTTTAAATGGTGCTGAGATATAAGTAAACTTTTTCTTCATATTTCGAAAAATAATTATTAAAATTTGCAAAACTAAACGACTTATTCTTAAAGTGAAGAAGGTCTACAGAATAATATACAAAAACCCATTTTTTTAATCGCTTTTCTCTCGCACAAAAGAAATTATAAAATGTAAATAACATCATTTAAATCACATCGTGTTGTAGGAAACTTTACACTGAATTAGGCATTATTAATGTAACTCAGCATTAATTACGTTTAAATTAATTAGAAATATGTTAATCAAAATTCTAAACTGAAACAAAACCAAAGTTTTAATTAAGGAAAAGATCAACATCCAGATAAAAGTTATTTTTCCAATTTCGAACACCTGTTCTCAATTCAACCGCAAACGAAAATGTTGCGGAGAAACAGAATACAAATTTTATTCAATAGGTAACAGTTATTTATCCACAGTAACTTTTTGTAACTATGCATAGCACTCAATGATTCATAATTGATAGGTTTCGATGAATGTTATAACATTTGTATTTATTTTTTTTAATATGTATATTTTTAAACAATATCTTACAACTGATATTTAAGTTTCAATACAAAATTTTACACTATATTAAGGTGTAAAAATCAAAGCTTAGTTTCAAAATGAAATATATTAATATAGAAATTCATAGTTTATATAATCTGTTTTCGAAACAATTGTTTAATTGTACTTTCTCTAGGAGATGTTAATGTTTTCAGAACCTGAGGCAAATTTTCTCATGCCGTTGATTATTTAAATAATTTGTTTAAATAACTGTATGCCACATAATGTGTTCATATTAATAACTATTTTGCCCTTTGACTTTAAAAAGCAGTTACATTTAAATTATTAAGCTAATCAAATTTCCAATTTCTTCATCAATAGATTTCTAAATGAATTTTAAACAATATAAAGCAGAATGTTAACTTCCAAAAATTGGCACTCATGAATTTTGCAATACATTCCCTACCTCATTATATTTTTATTATATTACCACTAATTGGCCAAGAAAAATAATGGGAATTATTGACACGGAATCTTTTCTGGAGAATATAAGCAACAAAGCGCACAATGTTTTTACCTAACAATTATTCACTTACTGGCGAGAATATTAGTTCAAATAGAATTTATACAATGTGATTTTACAGAATTTCCGATATAGGTTACAGAATTAGCAACTGGGATATATATATCAAAATTATCTAATTCTGGTTTACCAGCAATCAAATAAAAAACAATTTTCGAAAAGATAATATACTCAGAAAGCAATATCCTGATCTTTTCATTGAATATTAAATTAAAAACAAGAGCAAAACAAATTAAAAACAAGATTTAAAACAATTCATTATCTTCAGAGGAATTAAACCTTCGTACTTGATTTCATTTCACATTTTAACAGAGATACTTGGGCACCAAGTAATAAACAACCCAATGGCCTACGAGATTGTTGCAATTGTAATATCTACCGAGTTCACAATTAGTAGACTACATATTCACAGTCACGAGGAAACCTAACTCCTGAACACCACTGAAGTGGATGTAATTAACAAATCTTTCAAAGAAAATGAAAACTAATACTATAGATGAGAATGCAGAAACAAATCAAACTTCCATTTGTTGTTGCTCAAAAATGACTGGCATCGAAACTGAGAATTTTCTCTCAAAATATAGTTACGGTAAGCACAACTAACAAAACTTCTATGCATTCATTCTACGAAGTTAATAGATTAATATGCACATTACAGAAGAGCCATTTACAAAGAATAGGAGGATCGAGAACTGCCAGAATCAATTAATTAAAAAAGAAAAATAATCAGCATCCGAATATTAGATAAGAAAAAGGCATTAAGATGAGGCTAGGTTACGTAAGGCTATTGTCACTCCCCCCCCATGCTTCCCACACACTTAGTGTGAAACATTTGTTGAGTTCATTATTACATCAACAAAATGTGTACTAAAAGTAGAATAAAATAGTGGAGCAAAATAATTAGGAGTATATATATATATATATATATATATATATATATATATATATATATATATATATATATATATATGAAGGCAGCGTTTCTCGCTCTAATGACACAGGTCCGAGGTTCGATCCACGGGCTGGGCAAGGTTGATTCAGCCTTTCATCCCTTCAGTGGGTCGATTAACTGAGTACCAAGCATGCTTGAGAACTAAACACTGGGGGTCTTATGTTAGGCTGACCACCTAACTGGGACATATGCTTCGCACCCTAGGGCCCTCGGTCATGAAAACAGTTATGGGCACTGTAGGCCTTGCCCCACATGGGCTGTCGTACCATAGAGTTTAGTTCTTATATACATATAAAATAGGCATTTGAATTGATTGCACGTTTTTGATATATTTGTCACACCTCATTTATTTTCATGGAACTGCTAATTTTTTTATATATTGGTAATATATGTAGTATCCCAAATAATTTAATGATAAAGTATATAAATTTGAAATATTTAATTTTGAATTAAAATTTAGATAACATTTTTGTTTTAGAATTTCATGAATTGTAGAAAATTATGGCATTTTGATTTTGTTGTAATGAAGTTAACATTTTGTGTTTTATATAATATCAAATGAAATGTTTAGTTTTTCGAAATTCTATAAAATTTATTTAGGTTTTAGAATATTTTAGTCATACACTCATAGATTTAATTTTCATATTTTCACTGTGATGACTGATATTCATATTTCTGACCTAATAATGAAAATAAAACACATACTTGCGATTAAAATGGGCGGGTGTTATTGGTTTATTAAATCATTATTTGTAACAGCAGCTTCTTTGAATGTCGGCAATCAATGACAATGTAAATTGTTTATGATAATTTGAAATATATAAAAATAAGCAAAATTATGTCTGAACCATTAGGCAAAATCAGGTCTGCGCTGTGGATCACCCATCACAGCTTGATGTTTATTTATATGATCAAAACTTCCTTTGTTTGAATCAACGTGGGATTTCGAATTGCCAGGAAGAATTAATTCGCCTCTCTTCTGTTCTCCAATGATTTCGGATAAAAGGATAGTCATGTACCGCATAGATTTAAACATTTTGTGTTGTTGTAAGGAGACTATTACAAAATGTAATAATGTGGTGGAAATACGTAACCGTTTTAATGTGCTTCTTCTGCAAACAACTTTTCTTGGATTTTTTTATCTTAAAAAAACTCATACAATCAATTTTTGTTTTGATTTAAGCTCATTTACAAAGATCCACAAAATCCATCTTTAATGTTACACAATCTAGAGGACGATTAATCGAATTTTTTCAACACTTGTTTACACCAAACGAAATATTTTTATAGGCAAATGTTCATATACGTCTTTTAATGCATATCATACATATATCCCATAAATGTCTCGGTCACATATTTCACAAAACTGTTTTATTTTATCACTTCACACTCAGCATCCATGTTTCCCGACACAAAAACAGATTTTGAATAAACTTCACGGAATTTGACTTGAAGCGACTGTCGATCACGAGAGATTTCGTGTTACTAATTTTTTACAAGGATTTAGAATAATGTTTTAACGATTTATAAATTATTTTATCGAAACTCAAGTCGTGATAATTCCCGCTGAAGTTTATAAAAAAATAATCACAAGAAAATAATCAGCAGCTAATTTCATTATTTGCTCGAGGTGAATTGTTCAATTTAGTGCAGACAAAAAATTATGAAGGAATGAAAAATTTGCTAATGAAATTATATTTAATAGTATCAAACTATCAGATACAATTTAGAAACTTATGCGATCACCTAGCAACACTCGCAGTTGGCAAGGGCCCGAAGTAGAATCAGCAACCCTCGCAACCTAAGTAGGTAATTTTAAATTGATTTCTTTAATCATTGTACTACTTTAATAGCTAAAAATGAGTTCAAAAATAAATACTGCTTTGAAACTTAAAAACAGAGAGGAAAATGATACACATAATGTATGGACGCAATAAAAATATCTATTGATAACAGTTTGAATACAAAAAATTAAGAATTTTCATTATTTTCATTTCATTCTAATTTTTAGTTATTTTTTGTGAAGTACAAAATTAAAACTACAATATATCTTCATAAACTTTTCCTAAACACGAAATAATTTTTAAAATACTTATTGCCGTTTCATAGTTCCATATGAATGCAAAATAACTATTTAAATATGGAAAATCATATTGCTCTTTTTGTGATAAAAAGCTTTAAGTTCAAATTAATTTCTAAGCCACATTTTTAAAAGTAATCACACACAAATACTAGAATGAACTGTTAAAGTAAAACTTGCATTTTAATTTACTTAACTAAAATGAATTGTAGAGATGGTTTTCTAGTGTGAAATGTGCGTTTTCATACATTTTCTTAAAAGCGTACAAATTAACCATCTTAAAAACTAATTTATCACTGGTATTATGAGTCCTTTATTCAAAATTAGTTCCATAAAAAAACTGCTTTAAACAGAAATGTAGAAATAACTGAATACAAATAACACACAAATTTAATAACAATCCTACAGAGCAAAATTTGCTTGATAATAAAAGCAATGTCTAAAATGAATTTTCTTTACTACGGTAATAAGTTTAAACGTTCCAAGTATTGTTATTTTCAATATATTCATATGTATATACAGGTGGTTATCAAAATAATGGAAACACCTGTAAGTACATGACATTTCCGAATGTGCTTCTGAAGCATTATAAAAGTTGCAAGATTTTTTTTGAATAAAAATACATATATTATTCTGGTAATGTGGTAGATTTATTCCAGCTCTGTAAGTCTTGGATTTTTTTCAAGAGTAGAAAATGTCGACCTCTTATTTTCAATGACTGTAAAAGAACATCTACCTGGAACCAAGTTATCGAAACTTCGGAACTTTTAGGCGTTTGTAGAGAACGGTGTCTAATCTCATCACAGCATACGCAGAGCACGGCAAGACTGTCTCTGCAAAGCAAAGTTAAGAATACCGTCAGGCATTGAAGTCAATTGTAACGTCTAAAATGCGAACTGCAGCAAAAATTATTTCAGAGCTCAATCAACCTCTGTATTCTCCCGTGTTGATAATTCTAGTTAGATGGCACCTTCATGAATAGAACATTTACAACAGAGTTGGTTGATTGCTCGGTTGGTTGGGTTTTCTGGCGCAAGGTCCAAAAAGGACAAGCTGCGCCAAGTCTAAGATTATTGTTAATTTATTTTTTAATTATTTTTTTTTCAAAAAAAAAAAAAAAAAAAAAAAAAAAACTCGCAATATTAAAATTTTAAAAACAAAAATCAGTGTAAATATAATTTTAAAATCTTTTTATAAAATATAAAAAGAGAAAACTAAAACATATATATTTTAAAATTCCAAATATACATTTAAATAAAATTTAAGAAACCTATAGCCCTCAAAAAGGCGAATAGGTTTCTATGGGGTGGATTTCCCAATAAATCCAATAAAGTTAAAATGTCAGTTTGAAAATAGTGTAAATGTAAATGGTTAAAATCTTGACATGAAATTAAAATATGATAAACAGTAAATGGTTCATCACACGTTTCACACCATGGATTTAACTCGTTTAAGAACAAATGTCTGTATGTGAGACGTGTGTGTCCGATACGAAGGCGAGTCAGTCGAACGTCAGCACTTCGTAAAGGTAAAATTGTTAATGTGATGATGTATGGAAATATGGCACACAATTTATAAGAGACCTGCATGTTCCACGACTCCTGCCAAAGATCTTAAATAATTTTTTTAACACACCTTCTCACATCTAACAAAAGGAATGGATGGAAGAGATGGGCCGGATGCAGATTAAGCAGTTGTATCAGCCCTCTCATTGCCATCAAGACCTACATGACTTGGGATCCAGCAGAAAATAATGTCATAGCCCTTGCATTTACGGCAGAGAACACTTATAATCGATGCCAATGTCAAACGGCATCTACCATGGTGTCACACTCACTCAACCTAGTAGATTGAAACATAGCAGTGATTGTGTCTAACAAATCATCTTTTAAACTTTTACCTGTAACAGGACGGATGCATCGTTGGAATATACCCGCTCAAGTGCATAATCGTGAAAGTCTCCCTCCAACCAATAAGCATGGAGGTGGATGATTTGTCATGATATGGGCAAGAGTGTATTTTCAGCTGGAATAATCATAACCTTCGAAAGAAGGATCAATGGGGAGAAGTATAAAATTTGTAACGGTCCCCCCTCTTGTGATTCTAACTTTGTTTCCAGCAGGAGATGAAATTTTCTAGGATTAATGTATTCATTCAAGCAGTGGTCCAATCAGTTTGATGAACGCGAAGGTAACAAGAAATCATACCTTGGCTTACACCAAGTTCAGTATGATGTTATTTAGAGTTTTCATTATGGAATCCCTCCGAAAAATTTCACAATATCTTCACAGTGTGTTACAATATTGCACTACATTGTTCTTCACTTGTATAAATCCATTCCTATGCGAATCCAAGCTCTATATTACATGAAAAAAATGGATCTTCACCATATTGAAAGATTTTTGATACATCTAAAGTGTTTCTGTTAGTTTGATAATCACATCTGCATTATTTTTTTATTTACATATTAAAATAACTGCACAATGTGTACTTTATTTCAGAAATTTAATAACGTATAACAAAATACTACGAAATAAACTTTAAGTATCACTTTTATTTCTTTGATTTCTTGAAATAGTCCTCAAAATAGATATTGAGAGAAATAGAAAAAACAACAATATTAATAAATAAAAATCTATAAATAATCTTCAGAATCTAGATAATTTATCAACAAAAAAGTCAGAAGACAGAATTTTTAATTAAAAAATCAAAAACTCATTCAAAAATAAAAATATTTAAAAATAAATTAAAGACACACATTGATCAGCTCATGGAGACGGTTGGTAGACTTGTGCCAATTTTTCGTTTAAAGTTTCATTTGCTTGTAGCTTAAAGGTTAGATTTTGCAAACGACTCATTAGATTTTTAACTTACATATTAAAATGGATTCCGAACAACGTTCAACTCCAAGGAGGGATTCAAACTTACAAACTGTTGAACAGAAAACCATAACGCTAACCAAAATTTTTTGTATAAATATTTGGATCAAATCTAACACACATGACAGCTAAAGAAAAGATTGGCAATATATTGGATGAATATATTGGCAATTTAATTACTTCATGAATGACTGGTTATTAATTTATAAAATAGTTTTTAGTCATCGGTTATGTTTCACTGATGATAATAAAATTATTACTCGAGTTCACTGGGATTGGAAATAAAATGACATTATTTGGATTGGAAGGTCTCAAAATTCGATACTTATAAATGTTCAACAATGGAAGAAAGAACTTAGAATTTCTACATGTAGACTTTCCTTGTTTTGTGAATACATGTCACAGTCAATAAAAAACTTCATGAAAAGCTGGAAAGTGGATGTTCACATGTTTAATAACAGCATTTGGGATTGGCATTTGGGTATCTATTTTCCTGGCCCAAAACTGTCATAATCGTACACTGCAGAGTGAAAATCACAGTTTGATCCCAGACATTAGGAAAACGGATGTAGCGCTTCAGCTTTCAACGTTTAAATTTATCGGTTTGAATGCTTCAGAATTTTCAAAATTATCTTCCTTATAAAACAGGACCCACTGTTTAAGAGAAATCTTAAACAATTTGTGATGCCTCTTCAAAAAGACAAAACATCTTTCAGTTGTCGCTGTGTCAAAGTGAGTGCTTGAGAGTATTTCGGAACTTATCCTTCATGACACATAAAACGTCTCTCCAGACGAATTGTACAACTGACGTTCAGATGCTCAAAGAAAGCCCTAGTCTATTGTCCTATCAGTTACAATGCGTATTTTAGATCAGTCTTAAAATGTCCTGTTATATAAAGAAAGCTGATAATAGGAGGCTAAGACTGCTCAACAAGAAAAAAAAAGATCTTGAATGGATGAGAAAAAATTAAAGTCAAAGCACTTCGTATTTAGAATCACTTCGTATTTAGCATAAATTTTTAGATCATTGCTTAACCATTATAATTAATCAAAAGCAACTAGTATATTTACCAATAAAAATATTACTGCAATAAAGAACCGCCTTTAAAAAAGTTCGAAGGGATTCATTCCAATAACAGTTTTACAAAATGCTACAGAAGAAAGTGATCAAGAATCTCTACGGTATATATGTTAATTTACGATGATTGGTTCTAACTAATTTTTTTTTTATCTTACGTAAATTTTTCGTTAATAAGTCTGTTTTCGAATGGTTAAAATTTGAACTCTTTACTCTTGTATGAATAAGTTAGATCATTTCGGAATAAAAATCCCCCATAAATATACATTTATACATTACTTATATAATACTCAGACGCGAATAATATAATAATGTACATTATTCATAAAATATAAATATTTTTATTAAAAAAAAGATAATTTGAGAAACGTTACAACTGTGTTTTAGCCAATAAGTATTTTCAAAATTTGCATTTACGTTCAGTTTAATTGACGGAGTTTTAATTTTATGTAAAGTACAATACTTTGCATATGAAAACAACAGCATCAATCTATTTCGATCTTATACGCGAAAAAAAAATCTTTTCTCAGAATCTGAGATTTTTAACTAGGCCGGGAGGAAATATCTTTACATTTGAAAATCTATACAAATGAAACATTAAACTGCAATCATAAATGGTAAACAGTGTTGAATGATAATACACGATAGATTTCGTTATGAGAAAAATGAATCTATAGCGTCGTTTGTTTTGTCGCTCAACGGTCGTTTTGTGCACACCAGAGCTAATTAGACTGGGAACTACAGTTTAAAGTGGATTTCCAACCACTTCAAACATCTATACCCAATGTGGGATTCGAACAAACGAACTGTTGAACGGAAGGCAAGAGGGCTAACCATTTAATCTATAACGCCAATGGCTTTTCAACAAATTTAAGCGAGTTATAAAAAATAATAATCTCACTTGAAATATTAATTTGTGGAAAACTAATCAAGAATTACTTTACAATGAAATTTTCTGCATTGAAAGTTCTTTATGAAATATTTGCATGTTTTTTGCAAAAGAAATGTGATCCTGTAGTTAGTTATAAATGCAAAATAAGTATAAAAAATAATGCAATTCAATATGTAAAAATTATTTTGAAAAACGATTGTCATGTTTTCAACAAAATCTAAATTAGATATTAAACAGAATAAATAATATTTTTCATAATTTATTAAAATATTTATACCAGTAAGTCAATAATTCGAAATAGGTATTTATTTTGAGCTAAAAACTTGATAAAGTTTTACATAAAAAATGTATACTGCACTTAAATAAATAACGTAGTAAAATGGAATAGAGAAAAACGAAGTTCTCATAAAATAGAGTTAAAAATTTCAGTACAAAAATTGCCTTACTTGAGAATGTTGGTCTCTAAACATCCATATTTTTCATTTAAAAATTAATTTAATCAAGACCTGTAGTTTAAGGTGGATTCCGAACCACTACAAATATCCTTAACCAAGATGGGATTCGAATTCACGAGCTCTTGCATCGAAGACGAACTGGAAATCCAGTACCGTAAATATTTTTTATTCTCCTAGCAATTGAGCAGAGATGAAAGTTTTAAAAAGAGTAAAAATGTTTATGTTCTTGAAGAGAACGAAAGTCCAAAATTGTGCGGATCACAAAATAAATAACTACACAATAAGTTCAAATCGCTGTTAATTACGATTTAAATTAATTTCTGATGCTGATAATAACAAAAATGAAGCATAGTTTATACAGTGTCTCACAAAAGTGATGGGACACTTGTGCTTTAGGAAAGGAAAGTGTAATAAAATAAATTAAAAATACACGTAGAAATTTTTTGTGGGTGTGTTTCATACTTAAATTTAGTAACAATTATTATACATAACATACAATTAATCAAAATATTAAAATATTAATTTAATGAAAATATTGTTATTTAGAACGGAGCAAAAAATAGCTCACATAAGTGATGGGACACCATTAGATATGCAACAAAAATCGCCTAAAATAAGCAATAAAAATACTTTTTGGATGTTTTATTTTTACTCATAAGCAATTGCCAATAATTTATAAAATCGTACGCAGTATTTCTCACCAGATTTTTTTTGAATTTTAGCTGTGTGCGGCCATGAATGTTACACAAAAACAAACTTCGCCTGAAATTCGAAAATTATTTATTCATTTGCATATTAAAAGTAGAAACTCTATTAGAGAAACTGCTGAAACAGTTAACTTGAGTCATTCAACAGTTTTCAATATCATTCAACGATATAAAAGAATCATACAATTCAGAATAAAAGACATGGCCGACCATCAAAGATATCCAATGGAGTAAAGCGAATTGTCGTTCGAATTATCAAAAAAATCCAAGAGTGAGTGCTCCTAAATATGCTGCTGATTTGCAAGCATTATATGGAGTAATTGTTAATCCTGAAACTATTAGAAGAGCTATTCGATCTGCTGCATATCACGGTAAAGTAGCCAGGTAAAAATGTTTCGTATGTAAAAATAGAAAGCTCAGACTGGCTTTCGCAAAATCAAATAAATAAAATTTCTGATTATTGGAATCAAGTTATATTTGCTGATGAGAGTAAAATTAATATATTTAGCTCTGACGCAAGAGAATCTTGGTGTGGAGAAAACCGAGGGAAGAATTTCGTTAACAGAGCTTGGTGCCAACAGTAAAACATGGTGGAGGAGGAGTTATGGTATGGGGGTGTACTTCGTTCGCTGGAGTTGGTAATCTTGCTTTTATTGACAGTAAAATGGACCAGTACAAATATATTGACATTCTAAAGCAAAATTTAAAATCTTCAGCACGAAAATTGAACCTTCATAACGATTTTAAATTCTACCAGGACAGTGACTCCAAGCAAACTGCTTTGAATTTTAGACTCTAGCTGCCGTATAACTCTCCTGAAATAATAAAAACACCACCACAATCTCCAGACTTATATCCCATAGAGAATATTTGGCAAGAATTGGAATCAAGAATTCACGAACACACCATTTCTTCAAAAGAACAATTAAAAACGGTGCTTCAAAAATTGGGTAAAATCACTCCAGAAATCACAAAAAAATTATTCAGATCCATCCTAAAAAGATTAAATCATGTTTTAAGAGTAAAAAAATCTATCAAAGTATTAAAATCTTTTAAAAAGTAAAATTTTGTTTAAATAATTGGTGGGAAAGTAAGAATTCCATCACCTATGTGAGCTTTTCTGCTCCGTTCTAAGCAATTGTATATTTAATTAATATTTTGACAAAATGCATATTAAGTAATAATTGTTACTAAATTTAAGTATGAAACACACTAACAAGAAACTTTTTCATGCATTTTTAATTAAATTTATTACAGTTTCCTTTTGTAAAACATAAGTGTCCCATCACTTTTGTGAGACACTGTATTTCAAGTTAATCTTGGATGTTGGCATTTAGCCTATGATTCACTTTACTCCAAGTAGCAGTTTCATATCAATCCGGAAAATTTTTCATTTACACATAGACTCAATATATAAACACATACAATTAATAAAAGAAATCAAATTCTAAAATCAGATTTGAAAATAATGAAATAATTCTTAAAATCAGTTAGAAAATAGAAAATATATTTTTTAAACTTAAAAATATTTAGCCAAATCAAATGCGACATCATAACTTTTTTCAATTAAACAATTGAAAACTATTACGAAAATAGAAAAGTTTTAATTAAAAATTAAAGTTTTTACAAAATTATTTCTGTTATCAGCATTAACACTTCCAGACCAATAAAAATGCACCAATCACAGAGCAGGCGGCTGCAAAGAACTCAATGTAGCTGTTTCTTCTGGAGGGGAAGGAAACTTTTCTCTCCCCTTCATAGAGAATCTGGTTTTAAAACTGGAGTTTTGAAATGCGCAAGGTCTTAATTTAAATATTAATAAATTATTTTCTCACTTTTAGGGAATACAGAAAGTACTGATAATTAATATATTTTCAGTTTTGTTCTTGATATAAACAAAATAAAATGCGAAAAATTCGTTTTCCTTTACTTCTAAATGAATTATTTAATAACTTGTTGGAGTTTTAGTTATGATAACGTTTTGTTTGTTATAAATTTTTATGTAGAAAATTAAAAAGTTAGTAACGAACTAGTTAAAAAATTAGCTTTTACAATTTCCTCAAGCAAAAATTTTTTTTCACTTAATTTTATTTAACATTTCAGCATTTTCAACAACAAATTTTCAGTATACGGATTGATAATAACTGCAATATATTATTAAATTTCATTAAATTTTAAAATAATTTACACAAAACATCTCTTAATAGACCGAAAATAAAAAAGCCACCTGAATATCGAAAAATATAAATTAGATACAAATATAGGTATGCCTCAGAACACAGAAAAGTAACTTAATTTAGTTTATTTTAGCGTATAATTTCCTTAGGATATAATTAATATTTATCTGTGACATTTAATTACTTGATATTAATTTTTTTAAAAAAAGAAAATGTAGCTATCAAACTTTTAATCTAACTTTAACAAACAGTTGGAACAAACGCTTTCGGACAATATATAACTTATAAGGAATTTTGAGTATTTTCATTAAAAAGTTCTTTTTAATATTAAACCAACGGGAAAATTGTGTCTTAAAAATTCATATTTCTCTGTAAATTTTAATTATCACTTTTGAAGAGAGTATCATTTCTTAATTTTTCATCTTTTAAGTTTCATTTACTTTGTAACTTCATATTAGGATTCATAAAGAAAATAATACTCATATTGAAAATTATTGAAAAGATAAATGCAAATATTTGTAAACAAGAAAATAATAAGCATGTGAAATGCTAACAGTTAAGAACTTGATAAATATAAAATTTCATTACATTCACTAGATTAATACAATTAGTATACTTTGGATTATTAAATAAAAATGTTCAAAGATTCTTGAGCATTAACTTTTTGAAATTGATTCTTGAACATAAACTTGAAGGAAATATTTGCGATCGAAAATACATGAAATAAAAAAGTTAAAAGCATATATTACCTCGATTAGCGTTGAGAGCTCGTAGAATCATTCTCAAATAAATGACAACGATTTCCATACAGAACAATTATTATAAAACGATTATTAAATGTATCATTCTGTGTCCTATATTTTTGAGGAAGAGTCAGTATGATACAACGAAACTCTTGAAAGCTCAGCAACAGAAATAATCGAAAGCACTTGAACATCTGCCGCTGCTGTTTTTAACAAAGAATAGTCATACACCATCGTGCGCAAAAACTAAAACTTTCTACCACACACAAATGTGTAAAAACAATCGACTGTATTCATGAAACAGAAACAAAGATCTTCCACTAAACAGGGGCATAGCTAGAAATTATTTTTTCTTATTTAACATTCATAAGGTTTGTTTTTAATTAACAATGGCGCTCTTTTGCTTACAGAAATCTTATCACCTATGGAATCTCATGACTTCTTAGAATTTTAAATATTCTAATACAATAGTAAATATGTCTGATTTTCGGCTGGGTCAAGTATATATAGAACCCACCAACTCCTATCATAATAATAACGCCTTTCCCTACCAAAACGCCATCTAGAATTTATTCACTTCAGTTTAAAAGTGAAAAGGGTAACTAAAAATGTTTTTTCATATTACCTCAAAAATTCAAAGTGTAAAAAATGGTAGGTATGCATCGTAAGGAATAAAAACTTGTAAATCTTAGGCAGCCATCTTTATAACAGTAATACATTAAAAGTATACATTCGTAGTAATACATTAAAAAGGTATAATTTTAATACTATTTAAAAGTTTATGGCCCTATGATCGTATGTAGGATCAAAAGATGATCGTATCTAGGATCATTCGTAGAGCTAAATTACGGTAAACTAAACCAAACTATTTTGGTTTCTTTGACGCTCAAAAATCATTTTTGTACCCGGAGTCTAATAAGATCAGAAACAACAGTTTAAAATGTATTCCGAACACCATTACCATCCATGTGATTCGAACACATGAACTATTGAACTAAAGACCAGAGCAGTAATCGTCCGCGGCTGCCAGTTCAGTATATACCAAACCAGATATCGCCTCATAAGTGGTATTTATTGTATTTTTTCGATCCGTACATATTTGAAATCAAATATTTTAATATCAATTATTTTTTAAAAAACACTATAAAATATTGTAATAGAAATTAACCTATCGTATATAAATTTCTGCATATACTAGATTGCATACATATTCACGAAATTTGAGGAAAAAACAACTTACTTAAAGGATGGTAATGTAATTTATAATAATAAATGATTAACTGTCTTAAAGATTCTAAAAAAAATTCTGTCAGGAAAGTAAAATGAGGAAAAAACTTCAACTGTCTTTCGAGGCACATTTAATGTCCACACTTAAAATATGAAAAAGAAAAGTACGAAATTAAATAAAGGATCTATAATTATTTTGCTGTTTCATTCATACAAAGGTAATCGGACAATTAAGATTATTTTATTGAAATGAACGATATAACGATAATACGTTATGTATAACATCCGTAAGACAGGTAGCTATGAAAATTCTTCATTCCGCTTGGTCCACAGAGTGTACAGCATTTTTTGTAATAGAAGACTCCAAGTTCAAATCCAGTTGCTGTAGAGCAAAGAATCTGATCCAGTTTATTTCCCTATTTACGAAGAATTTTGCTTACGACTTACTGAATAAAATACACTCTCGTGTGCAAACATTGGAAGAAAAAATCGGCAGGGACATACACAGACTCCGAGCAAAGATTAATATCCAAGATGGACACATTAGATTCGGCCCCACCACAAAATGAAGGCTAAACCACACAGCTGGCTGAACGGGAGATGGGTGCTGCGTTTTTACCTTTCACACACACGTTTAAATATACCCGTGTGTGTGTGCATCTAATCAGTACATTATATATTGCACATTATATAATTAATCTTCAGCAATGATAGGTAATTCCATAAATATCCATTTTAATACTTTAGTAGATGCGTCGTTCTTGTACCCGGATGGTATGGCTGCAGTCTCCTAACCCAGACGAATTTCGCTGGTACACACAAGACTTTAAATGTTAAATACATACCAAGACTTTAAAGGTTACCTATCAGTCATGTGCTTAATAGCATTATAAATTCCGAAAGGCTTTGCGTGTTGAATAGCATTTCCAATTTGCCTTTCAACTGTAGATCTTTACACACTATGATCAGTTATACTAGAAGTTTTGTTTCACCAGCTTGTCGTTCTCAACATTGATTCTTTTTGAACGCCAATTACGCCAAGATCAATACTTTAAAATGAATACCGAGCCTCTGAAAACATTCAAGGTTGAACTCACAAACATTTAAGTCATTGTTAATTATATTCAAAAACATCTTTATTACTTTTTCCTTCAGTATTCAATAGACGCACGAGGAAATAATTTTTATGGAGCCTTCCTTTTCCAATAAATGTCAATGGTCTACAAACGTTTAAATTCGAAAGCCCAAAAATAAAATGTGTCTTCATTTGTCGATTAATGTACAGGTTTCGTTCCTCTATAAAACGTAATATTTAACAATCGAAAAATATTCTAAAAGTGAAAAGCCACGGTAATCATTACAATAGAAATTTTCACAATTCAAAATATTACAAATGAAAGATTAAATACTTTGTAGATCATATACTTTCGATATAATGGTAGTCATAAACTAATGTTAATTTTAAAACATTTTAATTGGATTTCTTTGAAGACTATCATTTTATTTTAAATGATATAAAATATATTCGGTATCATTAAATATATAAAAAAAACATTTCGAAATTAATTATAGCACTTTTCAGTAAAATCGGTTATGCAGACCAGTAATCAGCCACGATAGCATGAACTCTCACATACTAATTTTAATTTTGTTCATAGGTCATAATACATACAGAGTTTAGATTTATCGAAAACGTTAATATGAAAATAAAGATTTTCATTTCAAATGATATTTGGAATTCCTTACTTTTGCAAAGCACTTTTTTTTGCATAAAATACTGTTAATATTATATTTACAAATGCAATTCTGAATTGAAGCAATCATGAAATCCAATTATATAAAGCAATTAATTATTGCTGCGATCCTTTTTTATTTTATGTATTTTCACTCATGAATACTAATCAAATAAAAAAATTATACTGATTTCAAAAATGAAATTAAATACACTATAAATAATGACATACTGAAATGACACGATAATACATTAATAATTCATTAATAAAGAAGGAAGTTATAATTGTCTACTCTGTAAGTAGATCTCTTCAAAATACTACATTTTTCGAAGATCATAAAACTTGATTGCAATTTTTATGAAAACAAAATATTTATATACATAATAGAGTGATATGATGCATTTATTTTTTACTTTAACGATAAAAACGCACACAGTAATATAGTTTACTAAAATCACTCATTCTATAAGTGATTTTAATAAACTATATTACTGTATTTATTATTATATACATTTTGAAATTCTGTCTGAATAGCAAAATACTTAGCTGAATACTTCGTATTTTTAAGGTAAAATGTTAAAGTATTATTCAAACAATAAACTTCTTTTGGAAATTAAATTGCTTTAAGCCAGTACTTAAATACTCTTTTACCTTAATACACATCAGAGTGAATGTGTGTGAGAGAGAAATATAATTTGTAAATAATAGGTATTTAATATACAATAATATAATCAGTCAAAAATACCTATCACAACATTATTTATTGCTTTAAAATTAAATGGCTCTAACTTTAGCAGCGATAAAGAAAATGTATTTTATAAAATTGTACGCATATACGAAAAAAATATTTTACTCGTATTAGTTCATTATTGAGGCTGATTAATATGTAAAAGTTGTTACGTGAATTTATTCACATTCAAATATCTCAGATAGATGATTTTGTAGATTTCTTAGGATAATACATATAATATTAACTTTTCCAACAGTTATTTTAAATAATATTTTAAAATTATATATATGTTAAAAGATACCTAAAAAAGTATTGTTCACTATGAAAAATTATTTTTCACAAAACCTAACTAAGGCGGAAAATTTGAATTTTTAGATGGATGCATATTATACTCGGGAACACAATCCTTTTCCTCTAATTGGGAATTTCTCAATAAATCAATTAATGCGTATATATTTTACTGTAGATAGCCATTTAATCAAATTAATTTTGGTTGAAAAAGTTCAACAATGAGAAATCTCTGAGCAATGAGAGTTTAAGTAAAAGGAAAATATCATTTATGATCAAACGTATTGATAAGTTTTAAAATAAAATTTTCATTTTAATACAATGCTTACCTTTTCACCATTCATTTTTATATCAATTGTGAATCCACAAACTCTGATCATAAAATATCACAATTTGAAGTTTTCGTCATAAAATGAATCCACAAGCTTTTTAGAATGTTTTCAACGTTTCTTTGTTTGCTTACACTCTCACAAGGTTGCCACAATGGCAGGGTTACCAGAGAAAGCAGAAGGAAGCTTTACAAAACTCGTTGCACACATTTATTCTTGGCGCCAATATAATGTCATCCTTTTAACAGTGAACAAAGACAAACAAAGTTGACATTCAGACAACATTCAGACAAACATTCAGACAACAAAGTTAAAAAATTATAACATTTTAAATCCTTGAGTTAAAAATTATTATAAGTTTGGTTTTCTTCCTTAATATTTCGTTTTATTCATTTATTTTTTTGCTTATTTTATATAAACAAGCTTCTTATTCTGCAGATGATATATTCACCATCACATCGATAATTAATATACGAAAATTCCCTGCATACGGTTTGAAACGTTTTGATTTAAGCTTTTCCAATTCATATTTCATTTACTTACTATTTAATTTTGTCAAGAAATTAATTTAAAATATCACAAATAGATATAACATGATATATTTTAAAATATCAATTTTTCAAATTTTACAATATTAAAAAATATAATATAAATTACTATAGAATATAGAATATTTAAAAAATGAGTTTATTTGTTTTAGTTTTTAAAAATGATGATAACACCAATGATTTTATTTGTTATCCATAACTCAGTGAAGAAAAATTTGTAAAATAAAACTTAGCATGATTTCTATTCTTTGTGATTATTTCTATTGTTTGTTTGTCGCTCAACGGTCATTTTCTGCACACGAGGGCTAATTAGACCGGGATCTACGGTTTAAAATGGATTCTGAACCACTACAAACATCCATGACCAAGGTGGGATTCGAACCCACGAACCTAAGACAAGAGAGCTAAACATTCGGTTGCCAGCTCGGCTGTGATTATTTCTAATCATTATTCATGTGGATGGAACTTAAACATTGTAAATAGACAAATAACAAATAAAAATTACAGTTTTCTCCATTCTTGGTATTATTCTACAAGTAACCAATTATAACATTTTTGGAACATTATTTTTAGAAATGAAATATAATTTTAAAGCGTATCAAAAATAAAATAAAATTCCTTTACGTTCAAACAATTAGGTTATATAATGTTAAAAGATATACAATTTAAAATTACGGTTTATTCACGTTTTGCTGGAACAAACTGGTTTACGATTTTATATTTATCATTTATTAAAACACATAGAATCGGTTATGTTTTAGAGCTGCAAAATATTTCTTACAAATTTTGAAATCAATGATTTCCCAATTATTAGAAATCTCTGAATAGAGGCTTGGGAATACTCAAAAATATTTGAAGAAAATGAAAGGAAATGTCTCAAAAAATGAAAAAAATATATAAAACATGGAACATTAAGAACAAAATATATTGAAACGGAGAATAGCTCTCATTAATACGTATTTAATGAATGATAAGAAAACATTTTCTGGATACTTCAGAACAAAATGCAACGAACATCGCTTCAAAAAAGCATAAAACTATTGTTACTTTTATTGTAGATTTGAGATATAAAGGAAAATTCTTTTTGGATAATGGGCCGCATTTACGAGTCTCTAGAGTAAAAACCCAGAAAGCATTCAAATATCTTTTTCTGAAAATATGTTATCAAGATCTGTCTACCGTTAGAATTGGGATCGAACTCCGAATCTTTCACTCCATGAAACATATTCCTCTTTTGTGTTACAAATAAAATCGAAATAATCAAATATAGTGCAATACAAGTATAGCTTTTTAATATTCATTGCTTTCTGGATTATGAAAAGTTATTCACATATTTTAAGCTAAAATCTCAAATTAATTACCGATAGACATGAAGAAAACAGTCGCACATTTGCTTTTGCTTAATAGAAGCCGGATTCAAACATATTGCCCTTCATTTGAAGAACGACATTGAATCTTCGCCAATTGGACCTTTATTATTTTTTGACGAAATAAACGACGCCAAAGTATTAACTGTATGTTTAAAAAAGAGGTAAAAATTAATTAAATCTATATCTGCTCATCAACCAATCAATAAGAATATTTAAAACGGTATTTGGAATTTTAGAAGAAATATTTGAAATTTATGTGACTGAATAAAACCTTAATACTTCGTAAATAATGTGGCATTATTATGACATTAAAATCAAAATTGCTTGGTTGATTTATATTACTGAATAAATTTTTTTAAGTATTTCGCAATAACGGCATTATTATTTCATCGCATGACATTAAAATCAAAATTGATTAGTTGGTTGAATATAAACAAGATTGGTTGGTTGAATCGTTTGACAAGATTATTTGGTTGGATGGTTGATCGGGAGTTTCCGTGCAAGAACCATTGCTATACTGTCTTTTACCATTAAAATTAATAGTATTTTATTCAACATACTTAACTGTATTTTGCCGCCTAACTTGTCTAGGGGTTAGCGTGCCTGACTGTGGATGAGGAGGTCCTGGGTTTGAATCCCGGTTTGAGCATGGATGTACTTTCTCTCTCTATCTATCCTGTCTTTGTCCTTTCCTTGTATGAATGAGGTGTGAATGGTTGTCTACCCTATAAACGGGTCCCTATGGCATGTGTGTACTGAGGAAGTCGGACTTCACACCAAACAATGGTGCTGTTGGAAAAGTGGAGCAGCGCACCCCATGTTGCCAGTCTAGCTGGCACACGAAAATAACTGTATTTTTAAAAAATATAGGAATTGAAGCAAACTGAGAGAGAGAGAGAATTCTTTTCAGTATGCTACTTGTTATAAAACATTCACAAGTTCTGGGAATCTGAAAAGACATGAGATGAAATCAAACCTTGTGAAACATATAACGATACACACTGGTGAAAAACCGTTTCATTGTCACATTTGCAGTTGAAATTTCAGGCAAAAAAGAAGTCTCAGTTACCACATTTGAAGTCACACTCAGGAGAAAAAGAATTTAAGTGCCAAATCTGTAACAAGGCATTTGCTCGAAATAATTCTTTAATGCAGTATTTAAGAAGACATACTGGAGAAAAGCCGTATCAATGTGGTCATTGTTAAAAGCGATTTTCTTCAACCTTCGATATCATTAATTAACCTTCGATATCACGAGGGAATGCACTTTTGATGAAAACCTTTTGAATGTGAATTATGCGAGGAGAGTTGCACTCAGAAGTCTAATCCAATGAATAAGAAGAAAGTATATCTCATACAAACAGTACATGTGAAATTTATTTTGCCACCATTATAAGAGGAATTCAAGTTAACCATAGTCGAAGAGACATTTTTATGGCAAACCAGATTGTATATAAATGATGAAATTGATTAAAAACTATCGAAACATGTTATAATAGGTAAGAATACAGAATATATTTATTAAAGATAAATAATTATGCAAATTGTGTGTGTAATAAACTAGAATTTGTGTTATATTTAATTAAACTTTTTAGCTGCATTTATTGGAACAATGTAAAATATACTGTTTCGGAAGATTTCATGATTAGAAACATAAAAATGGGGAAGAACATTGAACTATTCATCAAATGGAATCATCCGGATAATCTTAAAAATATTCTCTTAGTTTAGATATTTTAAAATTTTTAGATATATTCTAAAAACACTTATGTTTTTCATATATATGAATATTGTATTAATAATTACGTTATCGTTTTTAAATTTGCTGCGTGGTGTGCTGAGAATGACCATACCTTATCACCAAGCAAGAGTAAATGCGTCCACTTCTGTAGAAAGACTAGCCTGCATAATGATCCAATGATTTACATCAACAGCACTCCAATACAAGTAGTCAATGAAATAAAATTCTTGGGTGTTATCTGTGACCAGAAATTAAACTTTTTTTGCATGTTTTATATTTGGGGAAGAAATGTGAGCGATCGCTTAATATCCTCAAGGTGTTATCAAATACATCTTGGGGTGCAGATTGCACATCACTCCTTTAGTGTTTATTAGTCATTGATTTTGTCCCGCATTGACTACGGAATTGTTGTTTATGGATCGGCTAGATGTTCCGCTTTACGAAGATTGGACACAGTTTATCACTCTGCTTTAAGGATATGTTCGGGCGCATTCTGCACATCCCCCGTCCAGAGTCTATATGCTGTTTGCCAACAATTGCCTTTAGACCTGGGCTGAATACAGCAGTCTCTCAATTATTACATTAAGATCATGTTAGACCCGCATCATCCTATGCTTTCCATGGTTCCTAACGCCTATCTTAAGAGACTATATGATGCTCGTCCAATGAGCATCCCACCTTTTCTCACACGAGCCAAATTGCATCTGTGGCTCACAGACCTATGTAACATTCGGATTGAGTCTATTGACTAATTTGCTCATCTGCCCTGGTATGACCCAACAAATACATTTATTAATACCTGTGCTCAGTACCGAAAATCGGACACAACATTATTGTTTTTCAACAGCTATTTTCTTCTCATCGCTGTCAGTACCAATCCTATAAACATGTATTCACAGATTGTTCTAAAACAGCAGGACAAGTGTGCTGTGGAGTTTTTATGAACAATGGAGCTTTTAGTTACACCCTGCATTCATCCTGTTTCATCTTTAATGCAGAAGAAACAGCAAACTACCTCGCGCTTCAGCATGCGAATACAGATGATTATGTGTAAATACTGACAGCTTACCTTGAGAAACAATAGCGTCATCCTGTTGTGTCGAGAATTTTCAGAGCATTGGATTCCCTTGCTGGCAAGGGATACAAAATAATATTGTGATGGATACCATGCCACGTAGGTCTTGGTGGAAATGAAAGGACAGATGCAGCTGCAAAGACTGCAGCAGATCCAATTTTACCATCGGTTCCGCTCTCAGATGTGAGAAAGAGTATAAAAAGATTTGTTTGTTCTCTTTTGGAAGAATCATGGAACTTGCAGGTCAGAAACAAACTCCATACCATTTTCTCATCCCTAAGATAAAACTCATTATCAGTTTTACCATTACGAAGTGCTGATGTTAGATTAACTCACCTTCGTATTGGACGCACCATGTTACACACAGAGACATTTGTTCTTAAGTGAATTAAATTCATGGTATGAAATGTGTGATGAACCATTCTCTGTTCATTACATTTTAATTTCATGTCATGATTGTAACCAACAACGTTTACTTTTTTAATACTGATTTTATAACTTTATTTGATATAATAGGGGATCCACACCCCATAAAAACCAATTCTCTTTCTTGAGGGCAATAGGTTTCATACATTTTATTTAACTTACATTTTAAATTTTAAAATTATATGTATATTCGATTTTCCCTTTTTCGTATTTTTAATTAGATTTTAAAATATATGCACTGATTTTTTTTTAAATTTTAGTTTTGCTCTAATTTTTTGAAGAAAAATAATATAAAATAAAGATAAAGCTACAAAAACATAACCTTGGTGCAGCATGTCCATTTTGGGACCTTGCACCATAAAACCCAACCAACCAATCTACCAACTTGTTCCCAACAATTTTTCTCAGTTTTGCTGAAAGTGGGAAATACATATTCTGGCAAATGTTGTAGATGATTGCACAAATATTCTCTTATATGATCCAGATAATTAGCCAATTAATAAAAAAGTGTCAAATTTCTGCATTCAAATGCAATAGTTGTACCAAATATTTTAGGAAGAAAACTAAAATTGTTTGAGTATCAAATTTTAATTAGTTCTTCCATTATAATCATTCTAAAATATGATTAAATCATGAAAAGTGTAAATTATACATTGTCAACCGAATTTTAATGTGACAATTATTAGTATTTACTAAACTATTCGGCTGCAGAAATGGCAACATAGATGGATATGTGATACTGTTTGTTACTTTTCAAGAAATAAGTTCTTTTAATTAGTTGATAATGAGTGATAAAAGTGCACCCATAGCATTTACACCATAATTCTGCTGTTTTATATTTTAAAATTTATATGCGTTATTTAATGAATATATAAAAGATAAATGCAATAATCAGACATATTTGATATCGGAAAACTGAACGGTGTTTATAGCAGAAAGATTTCTATACTTCAGCTTGATGGGTTTGGGACTTTATTGGTTTAGGATAAACTGCAGAAACATGCATTTTTAATTTCATTTTTCCTAGAAATTAAATAAAAATCTACTATTACGTAACTCCTCTCTTTACTATCTATTTCAATTATAAGTTAATTACAAATCTAATTCCATTTGTAATTAAAATATAAGCCATTCATAATTCACTGATGTCAATGTCATAATGAACTTTTCACAACTAGGTACTAATATTAAAAATTAAATGGAAGCTTATATTTTGTTAACACTGTGCAATGCATCTTTGTCCAAAGATTTGAGGTAAGCCAGTAGACAATTTTTTACACTAAGGAAATAACTCATCCCGAAAATGCTGCTACACGCGAGCGACATGTCGGAAAGTACCACATACTGAAGCGATGGAATTAAGATTTTACGCATGCGCAGTACATCGGAGCCGATATTGCTTATACTTCTACTCTTCTGTTTTTGCGTTTACTTCTGTTTTGTTGTCTTCTGTGTTTGCCTGAGAACTTATATTGTCTCCAAATCATTGACATTGTTATTAAATGTTAGAAGTTTGAAAAGAAAAGAAAAATCTTTAAGAATATACTTTATTACAATGATGCATTTTTATTCCCTGTATTTTATAACATACACAATTAAATAATATTAATAATATAATACATTAGTTATAGGCTGTCCGTCGCTTCATTTGTATTAGCCAATTTATGATTAATAAACGCATATGATTTTCATACAAACATTTGATAGGTTTCTTTTTAACTGTATTGTGCTATAAACATACAGAATTAATAATACTTTGGTCCCTTCTTTATGAGGGTAAGACACACACACACACACACACACACACACACACACACACACACACACACACACACACACACACACACACACACACACACACACACACACACACACACACACACACACACACACACACACACACACACACACACACACACACACACACACACACACACACACACACACACACACACACACACACACACACACACACACACACACACACACACACACACACACAATTTGATAGTCGCACACATTTCCCTCACAGTGTAAATTTTCCAACTGTTTATTTATTGATGTTATAATTTCTGATATGCATCATATTTAAATGATACACAATAGAAATTATATGTCATCATAATAGCTACTGCTTTCAGATAAATCTCAATATTTCCTTTCACAAAGATAGTCTTTGCTTCCAAATTTTTTTAGGAAAGCTGTATGTATAACGTGTAATTCAGAAAAATTCGTCACACTACTTATTTTTCAGTTTAGTTAGTAAACTAGTATGGGCCTATTAAGTACAAAATTAATTTATACACACTTTTTTAGTACAGCAAATTGTAAACAATTTAAAAAATACATAAATGTCTTATATAAGTAAATATATTTTAAGTTCTTTTGGAAAAATAATTTATTTATAGTATAGCTAAATATTTCTTTTTGAATATTGATAATATGCATTTTTGAACTTACAGGATGATAAAGACAAATATTTAGATTATTCTTAAGTAACTTCTTAGTAACTGGTAGATCTTCTAAAATGGGATCAAAATCTCTCAAATCAACAGACAAGATATCATTTCTGTTTTCCCATTTTAAACCCAAAACTGGAACAGTTTTGTTTTCTATTGAGTCTAATTCACATGTTTCGAAAAGGGAATGCTCCGACCCTCGTAAATTAAATTTTTCTGTTCTAAGAATTTTTTGGGATTCCTGAATAGATTTCACTAATTCCTTTTTCACTATTCACACTATGAACACAATTCAACTGTTGAACAAAACTGCCTTATACTTTTGCAAATAAATCTTGTTTTATCATATATTTTCCAAGTTTAAATTAAACTGAAAATAACTTCAATGAAACTAAGAATGGATAATGAATATAAAAATAAAATGCAAGATTATACAAAAAACATTTATTCAATTTTTAATTCAGAAGAAAATTAAATAAAAATATGTATACAAGAATTCTTATGTTTATGATGTCAAATTAATACTGGAGCTTGACAGTTTTATTGTAAGCTTAATAAAACAAAATAAGAATACTATTAAACGAAGAATAAAAAAGATAATAGGCATTTTAAAGCTTGTATTTTGACGCTTGTATGCAAAATTTATATCTTGATCGATTTTAGTAAGAATATGTTATTTAAATTAACGTCCCAACAGAACTATTTTTTAATTTATAAATCATATAGTCCATGAGAGCATAAAATATAGTAAGTTTACTATCGTACTTCATTATAAACACATGATGACATTTATATAAAATATGGAACTCTTTTTAACCTTGCATATCTGACATCAATAAATCCACTATCCCCACATAAAAAGATTTCATATTCAGGTCTTGCATTTGACCACAGCAAAGCAAGAGTAGTTGACTACTTTTGAGCGTTGTTCTTATGGAGATCTTTTCACCTAATACGAAAATAATATCATAATAATAAAAAAATTTCCATATTATTTGTATTCTCATTATAGTGTCCATATAAACTTTAATACCAAAAATTTCATAAGAATAATATTTCAATAAAATAAAGCCTTTTTCATTAAAATAATAAAGATGCAAGAAATCAGATATCTACATAATTATATTCTGTATTGGAATTATATTCAGCCTAAAAAATACTATCATCCTGAATTCTCACATATTCATTCCATATTAGAGGACAAGTTTTTGAACATATGATAATCTTCTAGGAGCATAGAATGCAGGATATTTACTGAGAAAACAGTCAGCCTCTCCATATTAAATTCCAAATCTATCTGTATTAAAGAGGATAATCATATATATTAAATTGATAGAACTTTTTATTGTAATTTAAAGCAAGTGTAATTTGTTAAAAAAATGGTATTATCATTAATTAATTAAAACGTAGTAACTTAGGTTAGTAAATTAATGATTATCTAGCAGTTTTTGAAAATTTTTATAAGAATGTGGCAAAAAGGATAAATTATTGATATACAATGAAACAAATACAAAATAATTTTGCATTTTTCTTTGTTATGAAAAAGATATAGACCCTATCATAATTTACAAAATAGATTTTTAAACATTAAATGTTGTTGTTGCTTATGACACTTGGACAAGCCAAGCTCGCTATGCCTTTAGCAGTGCGAATTAAGTCAATAGAGAGCGTCTTTCGTTTGGAACTGAGCACCACGAAGGTGAAAGTACGACTTTGCTCTCTTTAAGGTGCCTCGTAATTTTGAACCACGGTCAAGTGACGAGGCTGTACCTGAGCTGGCACGCTCCTCTCCATATCCACGCCACACCAGCCGAAGGACTTTGGACATCAAATATTAACGTGGATACGTCCCCAACCCACAGAGTTCCAGCAACCCAGTGAAGGAGATTACACCGTGGTCACCCTCCCAACCACTGCCCGCGGCAAATGATGTTTCACTCTCCTGAGCTTACGGGAATATACTGAGCCACTGGAGCTGAAGTATTAAATAAAAATATTATATACATGCATACATAAATTTGAAATAAAAATATATACATGCATACATAAATTTATTTTTAATGTTAAAGCATTTTGAATCAATCAACTATAGCTGAAAAACAAGTGAAACTAAATGTATAATTTTTTTTACAAATTACAACAAAAAACTGAATTTATGTTTTTATATCACATATACTAATATTCAAATACATTGCAAGTAAAATGATTTTTAAAAATACAAGATAGAAAACTACAATATAATAAAAGACATAAGCAATACTGCATATTTTGTAAAATATAGATTTTAATTACTTTCTTTTGGATCATGTAATTATTTAACAAATTTCAAAATAAAAATGAGATTTTTCTTCCATTTTTATATAAAAAAGTTTTTTCTCTGCAAAATTTCAACTAAATTATTTTGGCATTAAAATAATTTAAAATATCTTATTCACAAGCAATAAAACAACTTGGAAATGCATGAACAGCATGTTTCATGTTCTACCATTAAACATGCAATTATACAAATTATGTAAGGAATTGTAAATTTTGGGTGTGCTTAAATCGTTGTTTCATTGTTAGAAAATAATGCTGATATAAAATTTTAGTAATTTCATGAATATTTTAAAATTCATCCTTAAATGTGCAAAAAATACCGTTTTATACTACTAATGTTTCATTGAAAGCAGCCTCTTTTAGATTCTTAGAGACATAAATTCTGTTAGAATAGAACAATAGATGATCTATTTTTCATCACGAAATGTTATTTTGTTTTAGGCATTTTCTTCATAAGTTCAAATATTTTTTCTCGATGAATTTCATAAAGCATTTCGAATTGTCATCATTTTATCTGAAGCGAAAAATACACACGTATACACATAGGTATATACTCAAAAACATCATACATTAAAAAAACTAGTTATGGTCAAGTGAATTATAAATACTGGATATTTACTTTTTATCTTCATTCATTTTGTATATTTATGGAGTACAAAATATCCGTTGCTCATCGAGTGAAGAAAAACCACTCGATTTTTTAAAGATTGTGCACATACGCGTACAAACAAAAACACACACAATCACACACACAAATTTCTGTTCATTTTATAAAATATTTTTTACATTTGACTCTATTATTTTCTATTCTTGGGAAAAGATTTATAGTTCTTATAACTGTGTAAAAGTGGATATATTCTGATGGAAAATACTATTATGCCATAATTTGATATTCGCACACACTTCACTCATAGTGTAAATTTTTGAATTATTTATTTATTGTTGTTATAATTTCTGATATGCATCATATTTATATGATACATATTAGAAATTATATGCTATCATATTATTTACTGTCTTTAGATAACTCTCAATATTTCTTTTGACGAAGCCAGTCTTTGCTTCCAAATTATTTTAAGAAATTTTACATACTTTCAAAATTTTGGTTAATATAACAGTGTGTATTATTTCATTTTTAACAAAATAGCATGACGAATATTTCATATCGTATTTTACAATTTAGATGATAACCATTTTATTAAATAAAAATATATAAGTAGCTGTTTTATAGCTATAAAAAAGTAAGAACGCTCACATGTTTTATCTAAAAATCAAGTGATGTAATAGCGTATTTTAATAAAATATATTTTCGAATGGTTTTGATCTGAATAGTAAATCTTTCAAGAATGAGAATTGAAATAAGGCTTTTCATTTGGATAAATTATTAAAGTCTAAAATCTTAAGATATAAACTTTACGTTAATTATGATCAATTTTATAAATCGTTTTAAAATGCTACTAACAGTGAATTTAATTATGTTGAAAGAAGTTTTTATAACCAAAATTATATACAGTTTTTAAATTAGAATTTATTGATCCATAAATTAATCGTAGGAGTATATGTTATTAAATTAATTCTGGATTAAAACGAATCATATTGCCTAACACATGACATGATAATTGAAATTCGTTTACACGAAATTATATTTTTATCCAAATATACATTCTCTATTTATATTATGAACTTGTCTACTTCTTGAGGAGTTTTTTAAATTGAAATTGTTAAAATTTACGAATGTTATTATCTTAACATACATTATTTTTACTTCTCAATAATAACAACTTTTTGTTTCAATAATTATTTATTTGAAAAAATTATTACTTTTTCAGGGATGATTGGTTGGTAGGGTTTTATGGTGTAAGGTCCAAAAAGAATAAACTATGTGTCTTATTTGCAGATGGGTGCATTTTTCCGTCCTAAGGACGAATTTTTTGAAACTGATATTTCAATTCAAAAACTCAGTTTTTAAACAATTTATATTTTGAGCAAAATTACTATTTATGAGAAAGAATAAATTTCTTTTCAATAAATATGTAAAAATAATCCAATTACATGAATTCTTCGAAAGTAGTTTTATCTAAGATTTAACTTGTTGTGGAATGGAATTTATCATCCTCATCATCCAATCTGATCATTTCTGCAGTAAGACTTGCTCTGACGTCATCCTTAGAACTATAAAGTTTTTTGTATGGGATCGATTTACTAAACGCAATTATTGATGCTTTTTTGAGTGAAAAGCTTCTTATTTTTCTTTGAGGTCTAAAATCTAAAGATCAAATATTGACTAATAATTAATTAGCATTACACCAACAAAGGATAAAAATTTTGTGCAATTTGAATAAAGACTTCTACCATGGTTAAAGCTGTGAAAATATTATGAATTTCTTACAATTTTTATAGCTTTGATTAAAACAGTAAAATTTAGTGTACGTTCTTCTACTAAACCATGTATGAAAAATTTTTTAAATATCTATATATCTTTCTCTTTATTATTTTTGATTTCCTTTATATATCATAGAAATGAGTTTTTTTTAATCTTTCTTATGGTTTTAGATTTTACACAAAAGTGTGATGTGACCAGAGATTTTTGCCTTCTTTTCAAAAAATATAGCATATTGTCCGGGTCCATGTCCCAATTGATTAATTTAATTGGAGTTCGTCTATGTTAAATTTTCCTGAATATGCGTACATTTTTATTAGAAAATTAAGTTTATTTTATGAAATATTTATGTATTCTCTTTAATTTTCTTATATTTTTTTCATTTTGATTCAATTTATGTATTTTTGGAATAATAATTTATAATTCTTACGATTTTAGGAAATATGGATATATCCTGACTGATAGTTAATTATGCATACTTTTTCGGAATAATTGGATAGATGTACACGTTTTAATCATATTGTAACTTTTCGAAATTTAGTTTTTTTATATAATATTAATTATGCATCATGTTTATGTTATCGTATTAGTTGGCGCTTTTAGATAAAATTCTTAGTATATCTTTTGACGAAGGAAGACTTTGGATCCAAATTTTCCAAGAAAAGCTGCATTTGCAACGTGTAATCGCTCTTGTAATCACAGATAGCTTAGTTCTGTGATTGAAAGTTCAGTTATAAATTTAAAAATAAAAAATGTAATGAATCCTGGATATTTGAATTGATATTATATGGATTCTCTATTCAATTTACACTATTTTCCAACATATTACCATTTAAAATGTTTGGTTTATTAACAAACATGTGTTTAAATCGAAATATTTCCTAATTTCTGTGAATGTGAATGTGTTTTGACTAGTTTTGCCTAATTAATACGTAGAAACTACTTTCATAAGATAATGTGATATTATTTTTCCTAATAAAATCATATTCTAAAATAGTTGTATTAGATACTTTAAAAAATCTTATAAAGTAATTTTATTTATGAATGACCTGCTTTTTTAATTGACTTTTTAATTTAAAATATTGGAGAAGTTTGGGAGTGAGAAATTCTATCTCGATTACATAAATAAACTAATTTGGTAACGTAGTTTAAAATTTAAATTTATTTATAATTTATTTTGCTGAAAGCTTATAGAATTTTAAAATATATAATAAATAAATATGTAAAGTCAAAATTGATTGAGAAATATTATTCATGCTTACATTTTGTTTACACTTACATAATTTCATAAATTTTTCAAAAAGTCAAAGCATATAAGTTTTTTTGTATCCAGAAATTAAGATAAAATAGGAAATATTTGGCTTAAAATTTTTTTCTTGTAAAACTTAAAGTTTATTTCATCTAATGCAAGCTTGAATAATTGAGTGAAGTCATTTTTTTAATGGATCATGCTAAATATTATATAGCTCACCAGAAGTGTAACAATTGAAATACTATGCAAAATTATGCCCGTGCATTAAAAACCTCTTTCATTGATTAAATAACAGTTACTGATCATGCATTAGAAAATTATTTAGGTATAATTTCTTTAAACCAGTAAATAAAGAACATAATTTACGGATAATTTAACAGAATTAATTTGATCAGCAACGAAAAAAATTACAGTTTGCAGTCTAAAGAATTTTGATTTAATCATGTCATTTTTCTGAATAGCTGATTAAACAGTTAAATAATTAATATTTGTTATTTAAACAAATATATCAATTAATTTAATGTTTAATCAGCATAAATTGAATTTTCATAATTATTGTGGGTTTTGTTGTTTCATTGTCAGAATTAATGATAAATTAAATTTAAATTATTTAATAATTGTTTTGAAGGGTTAATAACTCTTTTATAAAATTATTATTTCAAATGCTCTTTATATGATGAAAATTCCTTTAGGAATTGTTATAAGAAAGAAAAAATACAATATTTTGTAAAGATACTTGAATAATTTTTGAAATCGTATAAAGACATAATTTTTGAAATCGTATAACGTGATATCAAGTAGGAAAAACTTAGTAATATATAACAAAGTATTCAAAATAATAAAACTTCATCAAAATGTTGATTTAATTTTAACGTAAACATTATCGTTTACGCATTAATTTTCTTAGTCTACAAATAGAAATGCTAACATCAAAGATTTATTTAAAATCTTAAAACTAACATTCATAAAATGCTGTATATTTCTGCGCAATTTAAGAATATAAATTAAGAAATTTGGGAAATCTATAACAGATGAAATCATGTTGTTCTCAAAATTTCACTTGTACATCAATATTCAAAAATTCTTTATTTAACTGAAATTGTAAATAATAAAAACAATGCTATGTAGTTACTACTGGTGGATCGGTCTGGAGAAAATTTCCTCCCGCTTCCGAATAATGTTAAAATTAAGGGAGCATATCCTCTGGTGGTGCCATCTATCGGAGGATTTGAAGAGCTAAGTCGTACTTTCACCATCGTGGTACTCTGATTAAAACAAAAGACGCATCTTATTGACAAAAATTCTCATAGCCAATGCATAGTGAGCTTGACTTGTGCAATAGTAACAACAACACATATTAATGAAAAAATATAATACTTATTAATGAAAAAATTCGAAATGCGATGGTATCAAACGAAAGAACTTTCTTTTATCATATCATTCAAGAATTCCCACAAATTTGCAAATTTAAATATATTTTTTTCTACATAAATGGTTTGAAATTTTCCTACACATTTCCGGATTTCCAATTTTAACACCAGAATACATGACACAAAAGCATCCTATTAAAAAAAACTTTGCAC
>JAJQOW010000117.1:122500-174711 GCA_037975125.1 Latrodectus hesperus
TGAAAACCTCTAGAACTCACCCCGAGCTGACTTGCAACTCTACTGCGGTTACAGGGAGAGCTGCAGTACGCTCTATGACGTTGGTCTTCGGAATGTGGAAAATGTTTGAAATTAATAAAGATTTTTTTCTCTATGTGTTCTCATCATTGAGCAGTGTCTTGTCTCTGTCGTATGCATTATTCCTCCGTGCGCCTTGAAGAACTGTTTGTATGTGTATAACACGTCGGTTTTCGGACATATCGGTACCGTTTCAACGCTATTTAGGGTTTTCGCATGTGCTGAACATTTTGCGATGGTAAAAAGTAGGCGTTGCCATTCGAAAATTTCGAGTTTCTGTCACTATAACTGTAACCGCGAGGGCCACTGTGTTGCCATTCACAGAATCTCGAGCGCATATCTCAAAAGAACTATATTTGAAGTATCATCTTGATCGGTTAAATAGAATGGACGCTAGAAGTGCAGATGTTGGCAAAGTTTTTTTATAATCACCCTGTATATATATATATATATATATATATATATATATATATATATATATATATATATATATATATATATATATATATATATATATATATATATATATATATATATATATATATATATATATATGTTCTCTAAATTTGTTTTTGTATTTCATGCTTATCACGAAGAGAAATATACTCTTAATTGAAGATTGACAAACTTTGAATGCCAAAATATAAGAAAAAATCTATTAACAGAAAATTGATAATTATTTATGAATTGTGTAAATAAGAGTTCGTTTAAAAATATTCATCTATAGCGAATTTGATTAAATCAAAATATTTCTACTTATTTTAGTTTTTCTATACTTTTGGATTTGGAAATGATTAGGTATATTTTAAAAATTCCAATTATTTTATTAAAGAATTTACTTTATAGAAACTAAATTTAGGAAAAATTTAGAATGACCTTCTTTTATTTATAAGAAATAAGGATTGGGTAATATTCCCTGTAATTCTCTGGGTACACTCATCATTGGTGAATTCACAATTCCTCAATACACGTGCATATCCGTCCACTCCTATATGCGTATTGTTTTACCTCAACATGATGACATCTGTCAGCACGACAATGAAAGGTGTCATACAGCTTGCAGTGTGCGCGTGCGCAGTTCAAAAAGTACCAAGATGGCGTTCTACTCTGTCCAGCAACCTCATATGACTTAATCCCACTCGAGAATCTTTGGGATAAATGTGAACATATTAAACCTCTCACTTCTTAGTGTAAGTCATGTGAACTTAATTATCAACAGTTGTTCCAACTCATCTGTAATTATTTTCTATAAAGTTACACAATCAAATATTGTGCGGTGAAACAATTTCTTTACATTGATTACTGTCAAATAATTATGCAATACAAGTTATTCTCTGGCAATTATGTATTTTTTGTGCACAAATATTAATGTATTCATATTCTGAAATATATATAAATTGTTAAGAAAAGATAACATATTTTCATTCGTATTCCAGTGTCTAAAATACTTTGCCAAGGAAGTAAGATTGATGATTCTATCTATTTCTGAAGTCATTCACAGTAATTAAAAAATAAATTAAACAATATTCGCAGTGCAAAATGATGTCCTAATAATATTACGATAGCTATGTTATCTTTAAGTTGATTTATTTCAATTCATTAAATGCTGTTCAACAGAGATTCTTTATTGTGCTCCTGCCCATCAGAACTCCATTTGATGGCTTGTAATTCCGCTTTTCACTTGCATTGTTTCATAAATTTTCGCGGTATCAAAATCGTTTACAGGTATTGTTGCATAAAATTACTGTTTTATTGGTGACAATATAGTGTTTAAATCTCCACTTTTTTACCTATGTATTGATAGATAATCTGTGTCCAGAAAAGTATTCCTTTTGACATTTATCGGTATTGAGGAGTTTATTCTTTAGGAGTATTTGACAGCAAATTTGGTACAAAATTAATGACAAAATATATTTATGTATATTAAGATCAAGACACGTGTAAACTGATAAATTCTATTTAACTGAAAGCATAAATTCACGGGAAGCTAAAGTCATACTTGCATTGCGTGCGTTTAACATTTTGCATTATCTTATGCCAGAAAATTCGTGCTTGATGCTCTAGATATTTACTTTATAAAGTGTATTTTATTTGAATATTTAGTAAATCTCTCAAATTTATGGAATTACAATTTAAATGCATCTTAGTGCAAGTTAAACAAAATAATTTGATATGTTTTGTAAAACCTAGCTTATTTATTACAAAAATGTGATTTTATAAAAAGAAATTCTAGAACAAAATTTAGATTGATTTTTTAAAAGAGTTAATAATGTGATGATTAGCAAACTTTATAAATTTTATATATTTAAGTTTTTTGTTTTAAGCATTGTAAAAATTATATAAAAGTTGTCATTAAATGTCAAGTTCATATGTTTTTGATAATTCTTAAACATGATCACTTAAAGTTTTAAATAAAAGAACAGTATTTATCATTCATTCGTTGAATTTGTTATTCTCAAATGTGTCAATATTATTAGCTATTTACCAATAAAAAATTCAAAACTCACTAAATGAAATGATAAAGAAACTAAAAATTTCAATACCAAAAAACAGTTGACATTGGAATAATAAAGTGCCATGAAAATCAAAATCATGCCACATTGGTTGTTTGATCATAAATGTTTCCTTATAAGATATTTTCTATTTGAAAAAACCCCCAAGACTAATTTTGAGGTTTACCGAGTTGAAAACTTTCGTCAGAATTTTGATCTTTTATGCACAAGAATTTATCAAAAATTCATAATTTTTTTCAAATTAGACACATATTTTACAAAAATGTTAAACTATTCAGTATAATATTTTTTTACCTGAATATTATCTGTATCTTAATTTAATAATGTGATATCTGAAGAACTCGGAGTTATCTTTTGGATATTAATATGTTACGGAAATTAATATCTAAAGTTTACAAGTAGTAAATGTTAAAACATACTGTAAATATTTATTTCCAAAACATATTAAAAATTTTAATTATATAAATAATACAAAATATTTTTAGAAAAATATTGGAAATAGAAAATGTATAAATTTTTAACAAACAGGAGAAATATTTCCTGTTTTCCACACACACACACACACACACACACACACACACACACACACACACACACACACACACACACACACACACACACACACACACACACACACACACACACACACACATATATATATATATATATATATATATATATATATATATATATATATATATATATATATATATATATATATATATATATATATACAAGTTTATTTTAGTAAATTAAGCAGCTGTATTTAATTATATGTTTTTGCATACTTTTACATTTAAAATTATCCTTATGAAGTCTGAAAAACGTGTGAAGAAATTTTCATCACCATTATCCATATTTAATAACTATAAAATGAAACCAAACTTTATAAAATAAAGAAACTTATTTTTCTCAATTATATATGAATTACTAAAATCATTAAACGACCTTATAATGTAGATTTTCTTAAAACTTTTTAGCTATAATATCTTATTTTTGGAAGATCTTAAATACTTATAAAATAGAGAAATACTTTTACATAGCGAAAAATGATTTTAATATATGCTTATACTCTGACATTGTTCTAAACAATGAAAACTATGTAATAAATATCCTAATAAGTTATTCTCAAATTTTTTTATATTATAAATACGTTTGTAATATTTGCTCTTAATGACCATAATCATATGTTTGTTCCGACCCTCCCTAAGGCATTCGGAAGATGACTGGTCATCTCGACAGCATTGCTGTTATAACTACTTGTTAATAAGTGCGAATTTGCTAAACTCACAACTCAAAATCCTTATTTAATAACTAAATTTCCCATTTATTTCTATTGAGTTATCCTCTAACTGAAGATTAAGGGCCAACCTGGCCTTTATTAACAAAATTAGGCCATCCTGGCCTTTACAAAATTTATGCCATCCTGGCATTAAAAATACATTAAATCATAATTACATGAAAATTAAGTATATACAAGTAGATATTTACAAAATTAACATAATATTATTGTTCTACATTATTACTTATAACTTAATTATTAACATAAGTTGGGTATCTATATTAATGTTTATTTACAATTAAGCGTTTAGCTGTATTTGCAGTTCCATTAACATAATTTCTTTGATTCCATCTCTAAAGTTTTTATTTTCTAGAAGTTCTTTTAGCGAATAGTTTGAATAGTTTTTAGGGTACCTTTTCTTCCTAATTTCACTATATTTATTACAACTAAAAATCAAATGTTCAACGTCTTGAATTTCGTTGTCATGCATACAGATGTCTGTTTTCCCCAGGAATCTCTTTCTATAAGTACCAAAGTTTCCATGATTTGTTAGAACTTGGTTTATAAAAAAGTCCGCCATCAGTCTTTTGGTAGAAACTTTATCAATAAATGTATATAACCTTCTTGTTTTATTAGAATCATACCATAGTTTTTGCCATTTAATTATTTCGTCCTGCAATAATGAATGATTTAATTGCTGTTTGCTATATTTTACCCTAATTTTTATATAATCCATTTCACAAGCTTTCTTAGCAGCTGCATCTGCTAATTCATTTTCAACTATTCCTATATGGGCCTTTACCCAATGAAAAGAAAATGTATTGGGATATTTATTAATTAAATCCTTAATACTTTTAATTGTTTCACTTGTAATGTTTGAATTTTGAATCGCTCCCAAAACCGATCGGCTATCAGTATGTATATGACAATTATCTATGTTATTTGAAATAATAAATTGTAATGTAACTAAAATAGCATTAGCTTCTGCTTCAAATACTGATGCTTCATTATTCAATCGCGCTTGGATTTTTTCCTTTATTACCCCTTTATAAAATATCACTGAGGCACAGCCAACTTGGCTATTAATTTTTGAACCATCTGTGTAAGCGTACCATTCTTCATGGTTAGATATCATATTCCAATCTATTATTGTCATATTCCACGGTTTTATAATAATTTGTTCTTTTGTCCATGCAGTATTGTGATCCCAAGCTGTTTCTCCTATTTCAACTGTCTGTTTTAAGTTCCATAATAGGAACTTTTTCTGTGCAGTTTGGGCTTTTAAATATAGAGGTACACATCCGGCCAAGACTTGTAAGGCGTCTGTAGAGGTTGTCTTAAATGATTTCATTATTTTTAATAGAGCTATTCTTTGAATCTGCGTTAACTTATTATTAATTTTAACTATGTCTGTATACCATATAGGGCTTCCGTATAGTACTATACTTTCAATTACTGATAAATACAGTAATTTTAAAATTGATGATTTAAGTCCCCAAGTAACTCTAGATATTCTTGCCAATTTATTTTGGATTTTGTCAATTTTATTTTTGATATTATTAAGGTGATCCATCCAATTTCGTATCAAATATAAGACCTAAATATTTGAGGTTATTTGTATAATTTATCCTTTTATCTCTAATTGTAATAGTAGGTTTCCTAGTAATTTCCTTGCTTATTACAAAAATTATATATTGGCATTTTTGGATATTTAAAGTTAATCCGTAATTCTGCGCCCAATTATCCACTATAGAGAGAGGATGTTTAGATAGTTCAGTGAAGTGATAATAGGAGTTGGAGGTTAATAATATAACTATGTCGTCCGCAAAGGCTTGACATTGGTTATCCGGGCCAAAGTCTTCATTTAACAATTCGTTAGCAATTGCTAACCATAAAAAGGGTCCGAGGCATGAGCCTTGAGGAACTCCAAGATTATAATGATTCCATTTGTTATTGGCATCTATATAATGTCTATTATGTAGAAACGAATGAACCATTCTCATAATATTATATGGGAATTTGTATTTATATAAAATTCTTAAAATGTCATTCCAGCGAACACAATTAAAAGCACTTTTAATATCCAATGATATTAAACATGTATACTTTTTGTTTTTCTTGTTTTATTTTATTTGTGAGTTCCATTATAGCATCATTGGTGCTCTTTCCTTTAAGAAATCCATATTACTCTTAATGACCATAAAACAAAATTTCAGATTTTTCTAAAATAATTGATTGAATGAAGGCTTCTTGGAGGACATTTCAATGCAATTCACATTTATTGTTTGTATTGTCTAATTAACTAAATATTCTAGTAAATACGCAACACAGTTGGAAGATTACTTTAAGTTAAAATGTGCCTTATATTTCTCTTTGAGATCTTGAAGCTAAGTAATTATCTTATTTAACTAAATTGCATTATGAGATTAATATTTTTGGCTAGAAAATCTTCAAAGTTTAGACTATCAAAATTTCATTATTTAATTCCTCTTTTTCAAAAAACGCAAATTCACTTATAAAATTTTCTTAGAATAAACGTGTGTGTACTTGATTTAAAAACCTACTATCTTCGAAAAAAAAAGTAAAATAATATTTTTGCGTGCAGAGTACACGAATTATGAAATATAAATATATCCATTTAATAAAATTAAAATAAATTTACCTTAACAATGTTTTTATCTCAATAGTAATTATAAATTTATACATGTTTCACTAATTTTTTAATTACACTACAATCACACAAAGTAAAAAGAAAAAATGCGGAAAATTTCGTGTGCTAAGTGTATTGAACAAAATAGTTAATTAAAAAACTGAAACGAAATAGAAATAAATTTTAATTCATAAAATTGTCAGCAATGACAGTTTATAAATAACAAGAATAAAAATATTATAATCTACTTTCTATATATATTTATTTAAAAAAATATTAAAATTATATTAAGAAAAGGAAATTAGACAAAGAAGAAGTTTTTTTAGAAAAATAATGGAAAGATTACTCTATAAAAGGTAGAATGTTTTAACAAAGAATTAAGTTTCTCATTATTTGCCTATGATTATAGAAATTTAAATAAACTAAGCAAGTATTATGAAGCAAATTATTTTGATATATTCACTTAATATTATACATATCAAATTTTTTAAAAATATGAAAAATTATCCTCGCTATTAAGTATGCAGTAAACTATAAGATAAAACTTAACTTTGTGTGTTGTTTTGTTGTTATTTCGAAATTTTTTCAATCAAAGAAAAAATATCAGCATTCACATCTTAGCTAAAACTAAGAATAACAAATTCGTTTGGTATTCTAATAACTTCAGTTTTAAAATAAATTACATTTGAGAGAAAATAACAGTAGCTATCTCTAAATATTATGAAATTTATTTTTGAAGATACTTTCTATAAGATATGAAAAAACGTTTTGAAAGTATAGGACAAAACTGTAATTATTAAAATTATATTCATTAAAATACAAAACTTCATTTGTAAAAATGCAACGCTAATGCAAGATTATAGATAATAGGAATATTGTACTGGTAAAAAAAGGTTAAAATTAAAAAATTCCAAAATTGCTTTCAAAAAACATAGTTTTGTGCTGTTTCTTATATTCAAATTGAACTATCATACTAATGTAAAATCAACACAACAAACAAGGACTCAAAACTATTACTGGAAAGATTTTAGCATATACTGAATTTTATTCATCTTAATTGACTTCAGGCTTTTATTTTTATATTTTGTTGTCACCTTAATATCACAGCTCCCAAAAGAATGTAATTTAAAAACTCAAATATATTTCCATCTTGTATTTAAAATTTACATAATATTTCCATGAAAGTTGAAACAATTTTTTGAAAAAATAAAAATTTTAATGTTAAAATTAACAAGAATAGTGTAGTAATGGTGCAAGGCATGTAAAAAAAGTTTAAAAATCACTTTTAAAAACTTTGCTTCGTTTTATTTTTATTTATCTTATAGGTATATGAAAAATATTTTACCAAAAAAAAAGAAAAAAACTTAATGAATATTACAAAAAAAAAAAAAAAAAACATTTTGTTAAGAGAGAGAGAGGAAGATATAGAGTATGTATTTGAGTTTTATATACCTTAATTACTCAGAGCATAAAATTCCTGTTCATGAACTTGATTGCACAATTAAAAGAATTATTTATATTTAAATGAAATTCAATTATTAAAACATAAATATTGTTTCCCAGTTCAGTTGATTGATTTCTATCTCAATATTAAAAGCAGAGAAAACACTGTTCTTCAACAGTTTTATATTTGCAAAAATGCTTTACTCAAAATTGCAGTAAAAGTTCTTTGATATATTAAAAATTATAGATTGTCAAAATGAGCTGCATAGGTGAGGTCCAGTTCATTTTCGTGTCTGAATGAATAAGGAGATAATTCGCACTTATGTATATTTTGGTGTGCAGCATAAAATCCATTGTCACATTCGAAATACTGACTGGTGCTTGATTGTGCGGTATCTTTATAAAACTGACTAATGTTTGGCTGTGGGGGTTCTTCATAACACTGGCTGGTGCTTGGTTTTTCGGAATCTGCATAGAGCTGACTGATGCTTGGTTGTGCGGAATATTCATAAAGTTGACTGATGCTTGGTTGTGGGGAATATTCATAAAGTTGACTGATGCTTGGTTGTGCGGAATATTCATAAAGTTGACTGATGCTTGGTTGTGCGGAATATTCATAAAGTTGACTGATGCTTGGTTGTGCGGAATATTCATAAAGTTGACTGATTCTTGGTTGTGCGGAATTTTCATAAAGCTGACTTGCGCTAGGTTGAAGAGTAATTTCATAAAATTGACTGGTACTTGTTTGTGAGAAATCTTCATAAAACTGGCTGGTGCTTGGTTGTGGAGAGTTTTCATGAAACTGGTTGTTGCTTGATTGTGGGAAATCGTCATAAAAATGATTGTCGCTTGTTTTCTGGCAATGTTCATCAAACAGACTCTTGCTTGGTTGTGAAGAAACACAGAGAGCATATTGGCTTTCAATATACTTAACTTCATTCTGTATCTTATCAAAAGGAAGGTGGTCAAAGGAAACATTCAAGCTGGTTGTGTTTACTTGACACGGGTTTCGCAGGATTCCTGTACAGTGTTCCATCATCTGGTTTTGCTGAAAAGCATGCGAATGAGCGAATGGTTGACGACATATTGCATTAACATGGGGAGTTTTATCCATATGGGCCCTCAGATGATTTTTGAAAGAGGCTTGGTAACAGAAACTTTCACCACAATATTTACACTTATAAGGCTTCTCTGGAATGTGGTCTCTCGCATGTATCAGGAGATCACTTCTGGTTTCAAATCTTTCCGCACAGTGCTCACATTGATATGATCCCTCTGTTAAATGTATCATCTCATGTCTTGTAAGACTGATTTGGTGTACAAATTTTTTATCACAAATTTTACATTTAAATGGTCGCTCTCCAGTGTGACTCCTTTCATGTGCTTGGATATTGGAAATGTATTTGAATTTACGGCCGCAAAACGAACATGTATAGGGTCTTTCGCCAGTATGCGTCCTCATATGAACATTTAACTTCGCGGAATATTTGAATGTCACACCGCATTCTTTGCAAACAAAATCTTCTGCATGAAAAAATAATTTTTCATAAACAGTATTAAGGCTGCTCATGACATCTAATTACAATCCACAAGATTAGGCCTTAATTTAGAAAACAATTGCAAGATAAAAATGTATTGAAGTATTTGAAAGTGAAACACATATACTGAAAAGCCTTACTAACAAAAATATCTGCAATTATTGAAAATTTTCAAAATACATAAATTGAAGGAAAAACTAAACTCATTCTTAATTGATATATATTTCTGATACTTTTTACGTCATCATACTGGTATGACTTTGAAAATGGTAAGAGATCGTTGCCAGATTTTGCGTTCAGATTATCATATAATTAGATTAAAATTGGCATTTGTATCGAGAATTCAGTTTTGATATATTTGCCTCAAAGCACTTGATTTTTTTTGCACGGGAAGGATAATATCTTCTATAGGAGGTCACATTTTTTAAAGTGGATTCATTGTCATTGCTCGTACACATTCTCATGTGGTATTTAAACACACGAAACAATGAACCAATTGTGAAGGCCTTAATCATTCTGCTGCCAGGTGTGTGGTGCATTTTCGTTTGAATAAAAATGATTGATTTTAAATCAATGTATGCATTGCCAATCTCATTTAAATGGTTATAATGTTATCATTTTCAATCATCAGTTCAAACTGGTAGAGAGTTTCTAACTATGAAATTATATAAAAAATGGTTTATTTCATTGTAGCCGATTAGGTGTATATGAGTATATTATTTATTCTTGTAGGTACTTTTGGATTTAAATTTTGGTAATTTGAATGTAATTATGATATATAAAATGATTTTTTAACAACCGTAATTCTCTCTTTTCATTTTAAATTTTTAATTGCCTTTATATATAATAGTAAAAAAGTTCTTAATCTTTCTTATGATTAAGAAAAGTGTGATCTCGCCAGAACATTTTGCTCTATTTTCAAATGAGGATGCCGTTTTTTTGAAAAATACTGATCTTAAAACTTTACACGAAGTCTATTATCTTAATGTGTTTTTTTATTTTAAGGTGAGAACCGTTTTTTTTATGCTAACGTTCTGGATTCACTGTAGCGCAAATTTAAGTAATAAAAAATATATACTTGTTAAAGTTTTATTTTATTATTTACAAGTTTTTGTTTGCACTTGTAAATTCAGAAGAGATAGTCCTGACTTTTCATCGAATCAATTATATTCACAAATATTTATTAAAAAGTGCTAATTTTGACAAGCAAAACTAAGAATAGTTTATTTTCTAGTTGTTTGTGTTCATAAATACGTATGTCCATTTAAATTTAATAATTACTTAATTTCCTAAATTTAATCGTATATTTGAAAGCAATAAATTTAACTTGCTGCTGAGTTCATTAAAGAATAAATATTTGGTTTTAAAATTAAAATTTAATGAATTAAAAAATGATATTTTCTCAACAAAAATAAAGACTAGCAATGACTTCACATACATACTGAGGTAACGTGCAACAGTTATAAGTATTTTAAAATAAAAATGTAATGTCTGTTCATTTAATTGAATAAAAGTTCTTTTTTAAAAAATTAGGTGGTTATTTTCTACAATTGTCGTCGTACCAAAATGCAGTAAAATATACCATTTTTTTAAAGATGCAATTTACTGATATTTTAATTATCCAAATGGGGTCCAGTTTAAATTGATTTGGATAATTGATTTTATTGCGTGAAAAGTTTCAGAACGACACACACAGAAAATTCTGCCTATTTTATAAAATATTTTATACTTTTGACTCCGTTCATGTATAAATTTGGAAAAGGATTTATAATTGTTATGAATCTAGAAAAGATAAATAAATACTGATGGAAAATTAATTAGCCATTGCTTTGCGCAATAGTTCTATAGTTGCATACATTTTAATAAAAATGTAAATTTTGCAAGTATTTATTTAGTTTTTTACTAGAATTTTTTGCATGCATTACATGTCATCATAATAAATGGTATTTACAGATAAATCTTAATATTTTATCTCATGAAGAAAATCTTTGCATACAAATTTTTCAAACAAGATGCATTTATAACTGTATATGCCCTCGTGTAATCATAGACAACTGATCTCTGATTGAAAGTTCAGTTATGAATTTCATAACAAAAAATGGTACGTGTCCATCATATTTGAATTGATGTTACTTGGATTCACTACATGAGATTGACAATTTTCAAAAATATTCACGTTTAAAATGTTTGATTGATTATTCTATATGGTTAATTTTAATTTTAACGTTTTGTTCACCAACATAAAGAAGTTTAAAGAAAACTGGTTTTAAAATTTGCTGACAATTTCTTTGTAGGTTTTATACTGAAATTTTGTATATTGCAAACATTCTCTGTTAGTATACTTGATACAATTACTTTTTTTCATTTATCTGGATATGCACGAATCAACGGTTGAATTTTCTATAAATGCCTGTTAATTAGATACGTTTGTCTAACCTGTATAGATTTCATAGTAAAGAATTTCTGTTTCATATCATTTGGAAAATTTTAATATATTTTTAGGTTACTTTTGATTAACTTTAATATTTTTTTTTACGAAATTTTTCGATAATACTTGCAGGTATACTTATATAGAGACTACTCGATTCCCTAAAGCAGTTTAAACTGAACAGCAATTTCGCAACACTTGTGATATATGTAATATTTGGAAGTCCTTATATAAATTTACTTATAGAAATTCATATATTTTCAGTATATTTGCAAATTACAAGTATGTATGGTTTTTAAATGAAACAATATGTGATTTTGTTTTTTATTATATTTTAGTTTCGATGTAATCAATTTTATTAATTAAAAAAATTGAAAAAAAGTTTTGAAACTATATGCTATTAAATTAAGCTCATGTTTAAGCTAAATCATGTTTAATCTAAGCAAGAAGTATTTAATTTCGTAATTTAAAATATGTGAAGAATTATTTTGAATTATCTGGCTCTGAGTTATCAGTCATTAAAAAAATAGAAATGAGAGATGCATCTTCACATCTAGATATATTATTAAAATCAAAAACTTTAAGAAACTGCATTTATGTAACTTGCCAATTGTGTTCAATTTTTTAATTCGGATTGATTTGTTATTATCAGTGTGTGCTGTTGATGGTTTATCTTCTTTAAAGATGACTTGTTAGGTTTTTTTGCATTTAGTTTTTATGATGAAAATTATCTTATTGAAATTAGGATTTATTGATGCATAAATTAAGCGTAGGAGTATCTTACTCAAATTAATACAGGACGAAAATAAATATTTTGCTCTTACATGAAATAATATTTGATATTCCTTCATCCGAATACTGTTTCTATTCAAATATACACACTATAGACATTATGATATTTACGATATTTTCTATCCAAAATATCAAATTTCTTTTCAATAAATATTTAAAAGTAATTCAAGTAAAGAATTTATTCGAAATCAGTTTTCTGTGAAATCTAACTTGTAATGGGATTGAGTTTACGATCTTCTCACCGGTACTGGTCATTGTTGTAATGAGACTAGTTATGACGTCATCCCTAGAACTCTGAAACCATTTTGTATGTTTAGGTTTATACGCGTGAGCTTTCCTGTACCAGCTCAAAAAAGGTATATTAAAATCATGAAAGCTGCTGGAGAGAAAAGCAAAGCCGTAACAGGGCGACACCAATTTTCTGACCCTGAGCTCACAAACACTACCACTGCAATGGAGAATTTAACTTAGGCTATCAAAGTCCTACAAATAATCAGGAAATACATAAAGAATATGTAAAATGCTTTGAGTAATAAAACAATATTATACTAAGTAAAAATAAAGAAACCTGAAAAATCTGGTTAGCGAATGACATGACAATTTACAATTGATGTTTGTGTTACAAATAGGGTGAGAAAATAGGGATGCTTAACAAAAATGGTGCAAGATATGTAGAAGAGGCATACAAAGTAAAATAGTGTTTTAAGTAAATGTGGGTGAGCTAAGAGTTTGAATATGACACAGGGTTGGAGGTGTAGTTACTTGCTGATGTCGTCATGGAATCAAGTAAAAGGCCTTCCTTAGTATTTAGAAAATACAAAAGTTGTTCTAGCTTTTTCTGGAAATATTGGTTTCCAGGATTGCTTTCTTCCAGACCAGTATGCAACTGTTGGCTGGAAATAACAGCAGTAGTTAAAGGGAAAGTCGTGGTGTATAAGAGAAGATCGCCAATATCTCCACAAATGCAGTTACATGAGACTGCCAGATTCATTTGTTGGAAGTACGCAGGAAAGGGTTAATGGCCAGACATAAATGGAAATTCATTTCTTATCCGACATTATTTTTTGAAATGGCAGCGGGGGAGTGAAAATGAGAAGCAGAAGTGAGAAGGAGGATGCATTCTTCACTTCTTTATTGCCCTCCTCATTGCCTTCTGTGCCATAAAGGGCCTTATTCCATTTTAGTTGGATGGACAAGAAGTTAATTAATTCAACTTGGACAGAGCTATTTATGGGGCTGGTTGATGCTGGATTTCAAATAGATTGAAATGATGCTTGGAAATCTGACCAAATAGTTATTGAAAGTATTTTTCCTTTTGCGAACTTAATAGCTTATTTGATGGCAATATTTTCGGCCTGGAAAACAGAGTTCGCGTTGTGGAGTTTCTGCTTCCAGGTGTGGTTTTAGACTTAGTTATATAGGTAAGAAAGACTTCTAATCTTTCTTCTAGTTTTGATCCATCTGTAAATGTGAGTAGAGTGACCTCCGGAAACTGAAGGGAGTTGCCTCACCGTCCATTTTGATGAAGTTGTTGATATTAAAAAGGCCAGGATGATATGTAACCAAGCTTATTTTCGCCTCATCATCAGGTGGAAAGGGGGAGGAGGATCTAGGCACTGGACTCCATCCCTAGTGAGATTGATGAGCTTTGCCTCTGTTTCAGTTTTTTAGATGAAGGGGAGGGGAAGACCAGTAATGAGTTGTAAGGCTGAATTCACTGTAGTTCTGAAGGCTCCAACGGTGCTGAGGAGGAACTTTATTTGAATGGATAAGATCTTTTGAGATGTCTTAGATTCTCAAACAGCAGCACGATGGCAGATCATTCGTTCAATGACTGTATTGTAGAGGGTTTACGGTAATGTTGGTTAATGCCCCACTCGTTGCCTGCAATTCTGCATAGTTTTCCTTGCAGAAGGATGGCATTATTATTGCTTTGTGAGATATGATTTTTGAAGATGAATTTATATTATCATAGGTTTTTTTTTTATCCAGGATCACTCCTAGCAGCTTGATATGGTTAGCTGTTTTCAGTCTGTGGTTGCCTAAAATTATCTGCGGACCACGCTGGAGCTATGCAACGAGCATGAATTTAGTTTTTTCTAGGGAAAGGGATAAATTATTTTCAATTTTGACATGAACCACGAATGTAAAATTGTTTGCGAAATCCTGAAGGTGAACTTGGCAGTTTGGGCTAACATTTTGCCAAATTTCCAGTTGAATTTTAAAGGTATATCTGTGCAAATTTCCAAAGAATTTGCCAACCACAAGAACTCTGTGGACACCCTATGGAATGGCTTCTAGAGGCAAGGCCCATATTAATTGGCAGTGGAACCGCTCTGTAATTTATGTTATTTTATCGGGGAGGTTAGTAATACTCGAATTAGCCGGGCTATGGGTAGCACAGATTTGCTGCATAAGTTTAAAATGATTTATATTTTCAAAGCCGCCTTTGATGCCTATTGTGATAGTTGCAGTGTTAAGATTCTGGTTACGAAGAATTCGAAATTTTTTGGTGAGTGTCATAAGGGAACCTGCATTGTTTGTTTTACAAATGCGACAAGCATTTGTTAAATAAACAATGCAGGTTGCTGGGGAAATACCTGTTGATTGTTTTTATAATAATACTGTCAATTCCGTCGAAGCCTTTATCTTTGCTTTTTGGTGTTAATAACTCTCACTACTTCCTGTTTGCTGAAAGGGTCATCATCTGTCGCTGTTACATTTGAAACAAACACCTGTCTGTGGGTGAGGGGGAAGAGGTTTTCTAGGATATTTTCTGCTATTTCCAGATGACTTTCCATTGGCTGCTAGTAAAATCTATAAAGAGATGTGAAGGTGGAACAACATCCCTGAAGACTGCGTTTTAAATATTTTCATAAGAAAAGCTTACAGTACTATAGTATTGCTTCCAATTTACTTTTTCGCGCTTCTAATTTGTTTCGTGTAAATCGCATGTTTGGCCTTATTCTGCTGATATAACTCATATTTATGTTTTGCTTGAAACTTTTGGTAACGCCACCTGAATGCCCGAATTTCGTTTCTTGTGATCTGGAGAGATTGTGACCACTATATAGGGGTGAACTTATCTTTGGCTATTTTGAATTTGAAACAAGAATTACAGCAATATGTAATGATAGCTTGAAGAGTCATAGGCAGCTTTTTCCAGATCAGCGATTTTGTGGCTTTCATTGTGAAAATTTGTTCTGCTTCTCCTATTGAAGGAACTTCAGTTGATGAAATGGACTTATAGATGTTCTGTATGACGTTTTTTGTTGTGATCCTACACTGTTTCCACAGTAAGTGTGGTGAGTGCAGTCTTGCTGTTCATGCCCAAACCTTTGGCAGTTGAAACAGTTGATAACGCCATAGTGTTCATTAAATTTATAGCTTTTAACCCTGTGTCAGAGGGTGCTGCCCTTAATGACCCTATAGATTTCAGGTTGAAGAACCATATCCAGATTGCATCTTTATCTACAACGTCGTCAAACAATGGAATTGCACAACTTAATTTTCCTGGATATATTTGAAGCTATGTAAAAGGTGGTCCATGAAGTCAGATTGTTGTGTGCTCTCCCAAGAGTGGAATAAAAACACTTCGAAGTGTTTTGATTACCACTCTTGGGAGACTTGGAACCTTCATGTTTTTTAAAAGAAAAAACCTTTGGTTGGCACTGTGAAATGGGTGCAAAGGATTGAGATTTTAAAGAATTTTTTTTTTTTTTTTTTTTTTTTGCATTTTGGCTACTGTGGCGAAACGTTCTCTGCCGAATTTGAGCATATCATCTTGTGCACTAGCCATTCTGCTATTCTCTTTTATGTTTGGCATGCTGTTTTGTGCTGCTGAAGAATTTTTCTTTTATTCTTCTGCCCACTCTTTAAACCTTTTAAGGGAGGTTGGTTTTAACGAAGTGCTTTTAATGCTGATTGCTTGGACAGTTTTTTCCTCAAACTTTAGAACTCTCATCCCAGCAATGGTGCTGCTTGTGTCATAAAGCAGCGAGATTGTGCTAAATCTATGCTCAATAAGCTGTTAACAAGCATTAAAATAATCAGAAATAGGAAATGGTAAATAGAATTTGTTATAACGAGAGCCTTATTCAACCAATTCTCGACACCTATTTAAAATTTGCTGAGGTGTTTCATGGAAAATCTCTTACTCTTGACAGTCCGTTTCTGTTTCAGATGGTCAGCAGCCTTCAAGAGAATTTTAGAGTTTTAGAACACCCTCCACATTCTTGTCCTTGCTTTGAGGTCAGTCTTTGACTGTGCATTCTCTAACGATTTTTAAAAAATATTCAGGAGAGTCAATCAAGAGTCAAGTGATCCAGATGCCACAGTTTATCTCCACCCATCAATCTGTGCATCTTGTTAACAAAGATTACACAGAAGTATAAATGATGTATATAATAAATTTCATTTTTTTACTATTTAATTTTTGTTAATAATTTTAATAATTATAATGAAAATGTAAAAATTTAGTTTCCTTTAATTTGCTATGTGGAAAATCACTTACGTAGTAAAATGCTTAAAGCACACTTTTCCAATAGAAAATTTAGAGCTGAAATATTTGGGTTTAATAAAAAATATTTCGTTCCTTCCTTTTTTAAATTTTCTTTGAAATCGATTGTAATTATTAATTTATGAGGAAAATTTTTCTTTTGTTTGGCAAGTAATAACACAATTAATATTGTTATTGGCTTAAGTGTGGTTCTAATTAAAGAATATTGGAAGAGACAGAGATAAAAATAATAAAAAACAAGGAACTTAAATGTGCTAGGGTCATTTGGCCTTTTTAACCCTATCGAGTACCAAACCACCACCACAATCATTTCCCAAGCTTACTTTGATCAAACAAGTAATTAAATATTAATAGTATTCATTTACAAGAATACGATCAATAAAATAAAAACGAAAGAAAAATTTGCAAAGAAATTACAAAATAAAGATTATAGAAAATCATAACTGTAAAAATAGCTTACGAAAATATAAAATCTTAACAAATTTGAAATCAGAGGAATGAAAATGATAATAAATAGGTATTAAAGATTAATAAATGAATAATATTTTTTATTTACTTAATTTTTATTTATCTATTCATCTTTTTAAAGTTTGTATTGGAAAAGCTAGAAAAGCATAGTTCTTGTAGGAATAAAAATCCTTAAAAAGAAAACTAAAAGAGCTCAGCTAAGAGGACAAAATAGTTAAAGCTAACATTGTCAAAATCGGAAAGAAGTTAAAATTAGTTAAAGTAAAAAATTCGAAAAAAGAAGTTACAGTAAAAATTTAGAAGAAATTTAAATGAAAAATTGGCAAAAAACATAAATTTTTATATTTATTAAAAGTTTAGCAACTCCGGATCCAATTGTCCAATCAACACAATCTATAGAACAAAATGCACTGAATCAATGCGTGGAATATAATAGTATGGCATCTATGGAGATTAATTGCTGCCACGAATTTAAAATAAGTCCAATATTTCCGATGTGAGTTGTTGAAAATATTTGTAATCCAAATAGTAAAAACTCACAATGTGTGCTGATAGAAAAATAAGTTTCAAACTGATCTTCAGTGCAATGGTGATGAAATAGTTAATTGATGTCGATTAATTAACCATAAAATTGAAAGTTCTTTGTTAATTTTAGTGGTAGACTGGTGGCAACACGTAGTATTTCTTTCTTGGGAGGCAAACATTTGGGAAACCAATATAGGTGATTAATACCTCACATGTAGAAGACTGCGCTTTTTAAGCTGCTGCCAGCGGCTTTTTCCTTTGACGCGAGTTTTAATATTATTGATTACGTATGAAAAGATTGCGGAAATGTAGCGTCATTGTATAAAGTGGTAAAAGTATAAAAAATATATTTGTTTGGTTATTCGTAAAATATTTCATATACAAAATAGCTACTAAAAATGTAAAGTTGATACAAAGTGTGTTGTTTTTAATGATGATTAGACCTGGAAATTTTTAAGATTTGGAGCAGATATATTTCCAAATTTTCTGCAATAGAAGTAAAATTTATGAGGAATTTAGAGTATTTAAAAACTGCACTACATAAATTCACAAATTAAATCTTTAAAAGAAATTCAAAATATACATCGAAAGTGTTTGTTAAGTGGCAAAAGTGATCACTCTTGTTTAGTTTGCATTTAAATGTTTTTAAGGGTGTGTAAAGTAATCACAAGCAATTAGAATAATCGCTTTAAAATTTAATTTCAGTGGCTCATTCGTCATGTAATTAATAATGAGGAAACACAGAGGAGAATATTTAAAATAAAAATAAAATTTCGAGAAAACATAAAATGTTCAATTTTTTAACAGGAATTTTTTTTTTAAAATGTGGTTACATAAAATCTTTCAGAATGTACTAAGTCTCTCTCCCTTTCTCTCTTTTTTTCACCACAAGTCAATTTATTCACGATGTTTCTAAATAACACAACAGTTATTATTTCAGCTATTTTAAGTAAAGAATATTATATGTTTATAAATTTGTATATAGAATACTGAATTAATATCACCTATCAGGAAAGTTATAATTTTTCTGTTAAGAATATTAAAAAATATTGTAAAATTTACATTGAAATTAAATTACTTGTCTGCAGCGTGTGTAAGATTGAGTTATTCTCTTTTATGTAATAAAGCCGAAAACAAAATAAAATTCTCAGTCATGAATTGTTGTATTTCCCATATTGTTAATTATAATTCATCCAAAATCCTTTTATATACATTTTTTAAGAAAAAAAAATATGCTCCTGAGAATTAAAAAAAATCTAGAAAGTGAAAATAAATTTTTCCTTTAACAATCTCTCTAAAGAATGCTGAAATATTTGAAATGAGGTATGTAATTTTAAATTTGGTTTTATTTACATTTGTTTTACATTATTAAATTTTACTTACATTTTATTTTACATATAAAGTAAAATTTTATATTATTAAATTTGTTGCAAAATCAGAAAATGGGATTTTTTAATATCAAAGTAACATATTTTTCTTTTAAAAATTAAATTTTTTAAAAAAATATGAAAATTAATTATTTGCAGTTCTGCCATTTACTGTTAAATTTAAATAACAAAAGCAAAATTAGATAAATTATTTTAAAAGACTTCCCCTCAAAATTTCCATTTAATTTGTTGGGTTACATTTATTTGAATTTCAATCATACATTCTTTTAATTATTAAAGAGATGATAGAAAATTTATGATTTTTCATTAAGAATGTTAAAAAATGTCATAAATATGATATCGTAAAATTAATAGAAACTTTTAAAGAGAAATATTATTTCAGTGTATATTTAATTAATTCAGAAATGAGAGTGACTTCACTCGAAAAACATTGCTGTCAATATCTAAGATTTTGATTCCGATGAAAGCAGGCAGACCATTTGGGAATGTAAAAATATGGCATTTTTTGTTAAAATTCCGCAGTTTTCATTTTTAAACGAAATTCCCTTTGACACGCCCATTATTTTTTTTAAATTTTAAACTAAAGATCTCTAAAAATTGAATGTTATGATCCCACAGACAAATAATATAGGAATTAAAAAAATCTATATCCACCCATTTATCTGTGGGTGGTGGTCGCAAGGCGCAGCCAGCGAGCGTCTAGACCTTGAAACTTACTGAGTTTGTAGGGGAAAAAACTTTCCTTATTTCGTGCGCGCTTTCAATAAATGATGATTATTGCAAACTTCTTAGATAATTTGTATTTTAAAAACAGTATATTATTTTTTTTACAATATTTTACAAAGTAAAGAGTAGGAAAAAGGAAAAATTAAACATTTATAAAATTTTTTTGCTATAAAAACACGTCGATACTGAATTTAGAATCCTCATTTAACAGGTACAGTTTTTTTTAAATGTCAATTAGAAAAAAACTTTATTCCTTGCGAAACTGTTCAAAGCATGTTTTACCTTTTTGATATATGCATAAACCAACATTGCAAGTTTCACACATGTATCTTGTTCTACGAGGTTTCTCCTTTGTGCTACAAAATGCGCCCCACTGTGGTTTGCATTTTATTGGCATGTGTTCAGCATTCTTTAATCTTTTTTGGTCTGGAACATGAGGTTTGTGGCTTTTTATACATACGGGCTTGATATTTTTCTTTTGGGAACAGATCCTTTATTTCTCATTGAAATGAAACTACTGATGATGTGCATTCTGAATAACTTAGGTACTTTTAAGTTTGTTGATCACTTTCATGAAGCATTCGATATATAATAAAGGAATTTACAATAATGAAATCAATAAAATGGAAGAAAATTCGATGCCACCATTTTTTACTTTTCCGATCAATTTCATATGAGCTTTTCAAATTGATCGAAATAGTCCACATACCCCATATTTTGATTGTAATCCTTTATGGCTTGTGCACACTGTACCTGAACTTTTTGTCCATCTTTTTCTTTTCTTTCAACAGTAGATGGAATGACGGGATCTTCTAAGTCTAGATAATAATGCCACGCATCTTTTGTCCTTCCACTCTAGGCAAGTTATTTTGTGCTCACTAACTGCCCAGTCAAAATCTCCCCGTTTAAATTTTTTATCTTCCATCAATGTTTTGGCAAGATTTTCCCTCTTCATATTTACTGTTCCACAACGACATACACTTCTTGTTTCTAAATATCGGAAAAGTTCATATCATGTGAAAGAATTGTCCATGTACACCATATGACTCTTACGATACAAGGGCTCGCATAACATTTTTATTTTCTTTCCCCTAGATTTTTTTCGGCTTCCTGGGTTTTTCCTGTATACATGTCAAATTCAGAAGCATAGCCGCTCTCATCGCAACGCATCCACACCTTATACTCGCGTTTGATGGATTTTTTGGGCATATATTGTTTTAGTGAACTTCTGCCTTTGAAACGAATCATTGACTTTTCATTAGGCTGTTTTTTTTCTGGTCTAAATAGCCTCTTAAATTTTTCAGACAAATGTGTTAGAAGAGGCCGAAGTTTATAAAGTTTATCAAAATTTTTGTCCTCTCTTTTTTGCATCAAGCTATTATCATTCAGATGCAAATTTTCTAGTATCCACGTAAATTTATTTACTGCCATTTGCTTTGACACATATGAATCGTGTAGAACTTCGTTGGTAGACCAAAAGTCACGGTAGCTCAGAAGCTTTTTTATTCCCATGAGCATGTTTATGACAATGAAAATCATCATAACCTGAAGTGTTATAGGAGAAAATGGTTTTCCTTTTTGCGTCGCATATAAGTTAATTTCAAAAACTAACTTCTCCATGAATGTAATCGTAAGGAAAGACATGAATATATTGTTAGGATATATGTCATCCATTAGTGTAATATCTTCTGTTGGGCCATATTCCTCAGAAAATTCAGGAATCGATTTTTTTACTTTTTGTCTACTATATTCCAAATTATTTGGGTTACTCGGGATGGACCAGGTAAACTTATATCGATATTGTCTTCATCTTCTGAATCTTCTACACTTTCCACCTGAAGATTATCATTAGCAGTGAATGGCACATTTTCTTCTTTGTCACTATCATCACCCGAGATTTCTGATTCTGGATCTGAAAGAAATTCTTGAAATAAAGCCAATGCCTCAGCTATTCCTAGCCCCTTGCGAACCATTTTCAATTTGAACAGTAGAAAAAATTATTTACACCCACTTAAAATGTATTGCTATCAATTATTTTAAATTTAAATAAAACTTTTACGTAAATAATATTTTCGATAATATATATATATATATATATATATATATATATATATATATATATATATATATTTACATTAAATTTAAAACACACAAAATACTACTAAATAAAAATTTCCGTACTAGCCTGGGAGCAAACGCAACATTTAACGCAAAGAAAAATCTGAAACTGAAATGTTTTTTGACTCAGAAATAGCGAAAGCACGTGTTCACTGGAGATATAAAGTCCACATGTTGCTTACAAGAAAAAATAACCCAATGATTCAAATCCCTCTATCCAACACTCCTAAACACTCTAATTCCCAGTCATAATAAATACGCCGTCCTTTGGCAGCCAGTGAGCGCCGGCCATGTTTTTATATAGTCTGCTCTTCACGTAAATCATGTATTCTAGCTGCGCGCTTCATGCGCGGTGCAACCCCAGGAATTTCCCTCAAAAAAGGAAAGTTTTTACTTAGCTAGTTCAAATTACTGCTCCGTTTATATTGTTTATGACAGACATGACGATATAGGAAGAAATAATTTCTGATATTTAACATTATTTATATTAAAAAGTAGGTTATTTTGTGTTGTTAAAAATGAACCGCCATATTGGAAGGAGACCGACCTGAAATTATTTGGTACTGTCATCTGTTAGTGTTATTTAAAAGTAAAAGATATGAAATTTATAAAATTTAAAAGAAAAATAATGAAATGAAATTAAGAAAAAAATCGAAAATTGGTGGTTTCATGGCGTGACCTCCACGCGTTAAAGAATTAAGAAAAAGGAAATAAATAAATGATTACAGTTCAACCATAGGTGAGATGCTAACCATACAAGATATGATTCCATTTAATATTAGAAACTCGTCAGTCAAAAAAATGGTATCTTGTAACGATAAAAGAAATAATGATTTCTTGATATTAATAAAGGTGAAAATTATCTTTTTGTTCAGAGGAAGTGAAATATCATGTCTTGTTATGTAGTGTATTTATAGTAATGTTCATTGGCACAGCCGGAATGTAATAACTATTTAATTAAAAAAAGATGACACTATTATACATGAATCAACATTTACAAACTGTTCTGCTTGTGGACATTATTATGACTTCGAACTTAAAGAGTTCTGCTTAGCACTCGTTTTTAAGAGAATACAACATTCTCCCATATAAAATACGTAGTCCAATGAATAACATGGTAGTTTTCGCATCCTTGTACCAACTGTTCTTATTACAAGCATGTTTAGCAATGCTCCAAAGATGTCTTTTTTACCCTGGAGATAATTACGTTTAGAAGACCACCATGGGATAAAAGATTTAGATGGATTATTCTGCCATCTTCGATATACATGAGCTTAATTATTAGCCATAAGGTTTTAGATGGTAAATGATCTCTAGCTAAACAATCCAGATGAATATCAATATGACTTATGTGATAAATCTCTGGTAATATAAAAGTGTAATCAATGAGTGAAGACTTATATGATAAATGGGCCATATTGGGGTAATGGTTTTGGAATATCAGAATTCAGGAGGCAGCCATTCTCTTCCTAAAACCACCCAAGAAAATTATTTGCGATTCCTGAGTTGGAACAACTTCCTATTGATGTAAAATTTTTATTAACTTCTACGACGAGGATATAAAAATGTTGATTCCCTTGAATTTTGCTATGAAGCCATTGATAAGAAAATTAGCCATGCTGGAATATAAATATTCATAACTGATATTGTGGTCTTTGTTGCAGTGATCTTGACAATTAAGAGTTCTCTGCCATCATCTGGGAGGCGGGTTTTAGAATGTTGACTTGTTGCAATGCATTCACTAATTGTAAATAGAAAACCGCCACCTCAGCTATCTTCATTATCCTGACAAATGATTATCTTGGTAAATAAGGATAGCTTGTCAAATTTTCTCTCTTAACCAGGTTTCTTGTTCTACAATAACATTAGCAGAATTAAAGTACTGGAGAAATGGGTGCTTATTGAGAACGTTAAGCACATTCCATGAAATTAATGAAAATATTAACATTGCAGTTATCGTGATTAATTTCAATTATCATGAAAAATTAACAGTTATCGTGATTAAATGTTGGCATACAAGAGCTGGAGCATCCAGGATAACAGTTGCTAACCCATTGTTATAAAATCTTTTTGCTTCCTCAATGAAAATGATGACAACATCAATATCTTACAAATAATTTAATAATTTTATAAAGAATAAATAATTCCTATTGCTTGTGTGAAGTGCAGTGAATAATTGAACAAGAATATAAAGAATCGAAGCATTTTGGATTATATAAATAATCATTCTTGAAAACTGTTTCAAGAAATGCAAATTAATAACTTTACTATCCATTGTTAAGAAAATCAAATTGTTAAATTTAAACAAGTTTGATCGTTTGTCTCAATAATAAAGTTTTACAGATTATAAATATTACAATTAATTTTTTTCTATGATCTAATGCAGAGTATAAAATTACAAATCATTTGCAATTTCTTTAATAAATATGAGAAAATGATCAGTGAATATTCAACATTTAAATTAAAACTTAATGTAAAATAACTGAATTTAAAAACAACAAAATATGCATCTTGAAAATTAGTTTTAATAAAAAATCAATCGCAATTCGTAAAATGGCAAAATTAGAAATATTTCTAAATTTTCTAAATGTATGAAATCTCATACTAGAGAATTAGTGTACATAATAACTTCACAATAAAAATAAATATTGCATCATATTCTCCAAAAAAAAAAAAAAAACAACAATAGACTAATTTGTAATAAAATACATTTTCATAATTAAATAAACGAGAAAAAGAATAATGTATCTCTAGTTCTATGTAAAAAGATTATAGAAATTTTAGAATGATTAAAAACTTTAAAAATCTTAGAAAGCATTCCTTTAATGTATTAACTTTATATCCATCTGGAATTAGTTATATAATATAAAAAATTTTTTTACCAAAATGTACTATCATATCCTGTTTAAGGGATAAAAATTTTCAAAATATTTGTGATTCATTGTAGACGATATTAAAACACAATTGTAATGTAAGATACCCTGAATAATAATTTCATTAATAAGAAAAGCATTTATAAAAACGAGAGTTTGTAATCAAAATGTCTATTTAAAATGAAAATTATCATTTTGACAAGATATTTTAAATTAATTCGAAAGTTTTGAAATATTTCCTATTGAAATAACAATTATGTTACGCATACTATAAGCATACAAAACAATGGAAAAGATTTTCTTAAAAATTAGGTTTTATTGACTTTGAAATCTTTTATACTTTCGTTCATTCTTAAAAGGATAATTCAACGTGAATGAAATTTCGTTTTTTGGAGCATAAACTTGATTTTTAAAGTTTATTTGTCTTATATTTCTTTGGTCAAAGGGAAACGTATGATATTTGTTGCTTCCAAAGTTTCTGTTCTCTCAATTTAAAAAAAGCGGAATGATTTTTTTAATTAATATGAATCATAGATTGCAAAAATGAGTGAAATAGTGGAGGCTGAAAGCATGATCTTGATTGAATGAAGAGAAAAATAGTTCACATATAAATTTGGTTACGTCCTTTGAAGATAATCTGAATCTTTCAATTCATTGAGTTGACTGGAACTTGGTTGTAAGTAATTGCAGAGAATAGATTGAGTTTCAGTACACTTCTCTGCAGATTGTTCTTTACTATCTAATTTGTAATGTTGGGTAGCATGACATAAAAATGTCATATTTTCTTGAGTGTATTTTTGCAGCATTGTTGTTTTGTGTTCCGTTCTCTTGTGCCTTCAAAAATATTTATAATGAATGAAAGAATTAAGACAGTCTTTACATTTGTACAATTTTTCTTTACTGTGATTTTCCTCGTGATATCAACGAGATGTGTAATGAGTAAATCTTTGCTCACAAAATTTACATGTATATTGTTTCTCTCCTGTGTGAGATAAGATCTTTGAAACTAGAAAGTTGTATGAATCTTCACTCACAAGTTGCACATTGATGCGGACGCTCTCCAGTATGAATTTTTCTGTGTCGACTGAGATTCTGCTTAAATCTGAACTTTCGGTTGCAAATCTCACATTCATAGGGCAGTCCTCCCGTATGTATCAATTCATGTCTTTTGAGATTTCTATTCCTACTGAAACTTCGATTACAAATCCCACACGGAAATTTCCGTTCTTATTCATGAATCTTTTCATGTCTTGTCAAATTTGAAGTCGATCTCAGACCACGCCCACAATGCTTGCATTTGTATAACTCTTTTCCAGTATGTGTCCTCATGTGAACATCTAACTGAGAGGAATTATTAAAGGACACACCACATTCTTCACAAATAAAATTTTCATTAGCTGGATTACTTAACTTTTTTTCATTATTGTCATTAAGGCTGCTCATGATATTTAATTAATGTCCTCAAAATTATGTCTTAACTTAAAACAAATCTTGCGAATTAAAAACGTAAGAGAAAATTTGAAGATGGAACGCAAATATTGGACGATACTACCAACACAACATCCGCAGTTATTTAGAGCAGACAAATTGAAGGAGAAATTAAACTCGTCTTTAATTGTTGTATATATATCTGATTCTTTTTATGTCATTATACTGGCATAACTTTGAAAAAGGTAGAGATCGTTGCTCTATTTTGTTTTCAAATTATTTTATTAGGATTAAAATAGCATTTGTGTCAAGGATTTATTTTTAATACATTTGTCACAGAAGAATCATTCTTCTTTCCACGGAAACACTAATGGTTTACTTATTATTGCAAAGTATTTAAAAAATATTCATTATCATTGCAAGCTTCCATTCACAGAGCGGAATTTGAACCCACGAAATGCTGAACTGAAGTTCTTAATTATTCTGATACCAGCTGTGTGGTGCATTTTTAAATGGATAAAAATGATTTTTATGAATAAATTCATGTATTGAAAATTCTATTTAAATGGTGGATAATGCCATCATTTTCAAATTTCTGTTCAAGGTGCTTTACAATTTTTAAAAATGAAATGACAGAATAAAGTGCTTATAAAAATATTCTAATTATATTGTTGTCGATTAGGAGAAAAAAAGCTGCATTTATTATTTATTATGCTAGCTACTTTTGGATTTAAATTTTTTAAATTCGAATATAATTATGATAAATGAAATGTATTTTTAACATAATTCTTTCTCTTTATTTTTTTATCTTTGATTCCTTTTATAAAAATGATAAATGTTGTTTATCTTTCTTATGATTTAGAAAAGTGTGATCGAGACAATTTTACCCAGTTTTCAAAACATGTTGCCCATTTTTTAGTAAAGTACTGATCGTAGAAATGAAATACGAAATTTTGTTATTTTGTTAATCTAATTTTAATGTTAATTTTGACTTGCGAAATAACGAAAATATTTTTCCAGTTGTTTGTATTTACAAATAAATTTGTCCATATCTATTTTTATTTAATGATTACTCAATTTCCTATGTGTAATTATACAATCAAAAGCTCTAAATGTATCTTGCTGCTGAGTTCATTAAAAAAGAAAGATTTGATTTTAACATTAAATTTTAAGGAATTTAAAAGTAATTTTGTTCTAATAAAAAATAATAAATAGCAATAGCTTTAATTATACATATTGTGTTAACGTACGTTAACATGAAAAAATAATATCTTTTTTCATGCATTTATAATTTATTATAGGCTGTATTTCTTTGAAAATAGGTATTTTTATTTGGATTTTAAGCTTACAGAAATTTCTTAAAATAAATCCTTTTTTAAAACGATGCTATAAACCGTTCTTTTGATAAGGCCAAAGGGATTCAGGTCTCAAGTGATTCGGATAATTGATTCTATTGCGTTAAAAGTTTCATAACTAACTAACTCACTCACTCACTCGCTCGCTCGCTCCTGCCTCAAGTAATTCGGAAAATTGATTCTATTGCATTAAAAGTTTCAGAACACACACAGACACACACACAACTCTGTTCATTGTTTCAAATAATTTTTACTTTTGACTCCATTATTGTATATTTTTAGAAAGAGATTTTTAATTCTTATGATTCTAGGAAAGGTGGACATAGCCTGAATGATAATTTAGCATCCATCACAATTATAGTATGTCATCTTCTTAGTTGGTACTTACAAATAAATTTTAATATTTCTTCTGATGAAGAAAGTCTTGGGATGTGAATTTTTCGATAATCTGCATTTACAACTTTTAAGCCCTTATGTAATCAAAGACTGTTTATCTCTGATTGAAAGTTCAGTCACTTTCATAATAAAAATATAGCAAGATACCTCAATTTTTGGTTTGATGTTACTTGGATTCACCACACTATGTGAACAATTTCTAAAGATATACCTGTTTAAAGTGTTTGAGGGATATTTATTTAATATTAATTTTAATGTAAGTTTTTCATTCTCCAACAGACATGTTTAAGAAGTTAAAAGGAAAAATAATTTTTAAATATTTGTTGAGAAGTGACTTTGTAAGTTGTACATTGAATTTTTCATATTGTAAACATTGTTATCATACATAGTACAATTTCCTTTTTTATCTCTCTCGATATGCATGACTCAATGACTGAATTTTTTTATACTGTCCTTTTAATTACCTATATTAGCTTAGCTGATATAGATTGATTTCACAATCTCTACAGGTTAAACATTAAAAATCTATTTAGTTTAAACATTTTCAAACAGAATTTCTTTTTAAAATCATTTGGGAAATATTTATATAAAGTTATGCGATTTTTTGATCAACCGTAATAATGTATTTTACAAAATTTTCAGAAAAAATACTTTGAAACATATTTTTATAGAGATAAATGAACTCTAAATAGATTAAACTAGAAAGCGTATTTGCAATATTTTTGTTAAATTCAATATTTGGAAGTGCTTATATGAATTTACTGACAGGTCTTCATATATTTTCAGAAATATGGCATAATGAAAATTACGCTTGGTTTCTAACTAAAGAATTTTATTAATTAAAAAGAATATGAAAAGATTTTTTAAACTATATGCAACTAAATTAAGTACAACAAAATATTTAATATAAGCAAGAAATAGATAATTTTGTATTTTAAAATATATATGGTACTTTTTTTAGTTATTTTGTTCTGAATTATCAGTTATTAAAAAGGGAGAATTAAAATTGGTCTTCATATCTAGATATATTATTAAAGAAAATAAACGTAAGAAATAGTATTTATCTAACTTCGTTGTTATGTTCCATTTTTGAAATCGAATTGATTCGTTACGAATTGTGAATACATCTGTGTTGAAGGAAGTTTTTATAATGAAAATTAACTTAATTAATTTAGAATTTAGGGATACAGAAAATATAACCGTAGGAATAATTCTAATCAAATTAATGTTGGAGGAAAATTAATCATACTGCTTCCAACATGAAATGATAATTGTTTTTCTTTAATATGAATTTTATACTTCTATCCAAATCTTCATATTACATGCGTTACTATCAATTCCATTTTTTGAAGATTTTTGCAAATTGTTATTGATAAAATTTATGAATGCTATTATCTTAACATATATTTTTATTTCTCAAATATTTAATCGTTTTTTTGAAGGATTAATACAATTATTTTATTTAAAAAAAATTTCACTTTTTCACAGGTGGTTGTTGGATTGGGTTTTGTGGCGCAAGGTCCAAAAAAGTATATACCGCGTCGCTTATTCAGAGACGTTCGAATCTTTTCGTTCCTAGCCATGGTATTTTTTAAGTTGAAATTTCATTTCAGGAATTATGTTTTAAGGCAATTTCTGTTTTAAGGAAAATAATGGCTATTAAGAAATATAAATTTTCCTTACAATAAATAAGTAGAAATGGTTCAATTAAAGGGATTCTTAAGAATGAGTTTCATGCAAATTTCAATATTTTTGTGACAGGAAAGAATTTATTCTGTTATCACCCAATCTGGTTCATTGCTTCAATGAGAATAGCTGTGACGTCATCCCTAGAAGTCTAAAAAACATTTTGTATGTCTTCGAGTATACAAAACAAAGTAAGTATTGATGCAATTCTGAGTGAAAATACTCTTGCTTTTCTTTTAGTTTTAAAATATGATATGAGCATGGATTTTCTAGTAATAAATAAGATTTATACCAATTAAAGTTGTGAAAATGTTTTGCAACCTATATAATGAATTTATGATTGGTTTAAAGCAAATTGAATATAGAAGTGAAAAACTCGAACAATATTAAAACTTTAACGAAAATATTCTTAAATCTATTTAATTAAAATTAGTATACATCATTAATAGATATAACATTAAAAAATTTAATGGTTAAAAAATGTGAAATATTTATTTAAATAAAATTTAAATAAGATTTTAGTTTTAAATTTTTTAAAAATAAATGGTAGAAAATTATGAAATTCCGGTTTAGTTTAAAATGAAACATAAAAATCTATGATGTATATTAATTAAATTAAGTTTTGTGTTTATTTTCTCGAAACTCTATAAAATTTCGCAAGGCTTTAGTATATTTCAATCACATTTACCTAGCTTTCATTTTCTTTATTTGTCACATTATTTCAAAAAGAATATGGATCTCTAAAAAATGTTTATTTATATTAATTAAAGACAAATTGTTCCATAGAAAAGACGAGAAAGTACATTTTGTTACATATTTCGTTGAAAATTGAATTGCATGACCACATTCTTTTAAAACTTAAAGCTAACTTATTCCTATTCTTCTTTCTTACTTTTATATATATTTAAATACCAACCGATGGCTGAGTGGTTAATGTTCCTGACTCCAGAGCTTTGGGTCCCAAGTTCGAAACCTAGCTCGGGCATGCATGTTATTGTCTCTCTTGTTTCTATGTACTTTCTTCTGAGATTATGTATTAATGTGGCTCACCCTATAAGCGGGTTTGTGGTGGTATCGCATGAGTAATGCCACTTGCCTCTGTGTCTTGGTTCACAGGTGCCCACTGGGGGTAAAGACGAATATGTAGCATACATATATATTAAAAATCATATATAAAATGTTATAGTTCATACATATTTACATATATGTATTTTCAAACATAGTGATATTATTAATTAAATGCTGTAAAAATAATATGATGAAAAATACGTATTAGTATAAATTTTAATCATGTCTCAGAATCATGATTTTTTGTAGGGGAAGGTTACTATTTGTATAGATTTGGACTTAGTGACTCTCATGTAGTCTGACTCTCATGACTTAGTGACTCTTATGTACTCTGTGCAGACTATATTAAATTTTTGGTGCTACTCATCTTGACTTGTACTTGTTTTATTAAACTGTAGACTTCAGAAATATTGGAAAGGTAGAGAAATAACGTCATTATAGCCCAAACTTCTGAGCATTTGTTATAAGAAAAAAATATTTTAATTAATTTTATTTTTTAAACATCAAGCGGACTGTTCATTATAAAAATGTAAATTTAGACATAATGTTAAGAAAAATAGTGAGCTGCAATGAAATTCTAAAGCACATGTCATATATTTATCCGATGTTAACATTTAAATATTAACTGTATAGAATCTCTAGAATCTCTTTGCCTTTAATTGATCTTTGGGTTATTATGTTAATTAAATTTTTTCTAAAATGTTTGTAATAAGTCGTTTGAAGTTAATTTCGATGAATATACAATTTGACGAACTTAGAATTATATTGTACTTAAGGCAACAAAGAAAGCTCTGAGATGACATCTTGTAGTTGCAAATCCGATAAGAAACGTCATTTACTATAATTTCATTTATATATGACTGTTCTTCAATAATAAATAAAATTTAGGATTTTTTTCTTTTAGGGTTATAATCGACAATTTTCTACAAATAATCATTATATTATATTATAAAAATTTAGAAATGTAAAATTATAAATTTTTTCTTCCTGAATTAAGTTAGAAGTTTATTCAAAATTACATCGAGAATTATAAAAAATAATAATTTAAATTAATAAATATATAAAATAACAAAGCATTTCTTCCTCAACCATGGAAATTTTAAATTATATTTTTGAAATTATTAAGTTTTGCCTCTTTGTTTTCGCAAAACTATATCATGAATCACATATAAACCATAAATAATACAAGTATGGTACAAAACTCAAAACTATGAACAGCCTTTCACTCTTCTTTCAGCTTGGATTTAAGAAACAGCTCTGAATTTTCGATTTAAAATGTAAATTTAAAAAAAAGGATTTATAGAGTATGAAATTTAAGTTTCTATTTTAAGCTCCTATATTTCACAATTACAGAAAAAATACTTTTTTGTCATTTTTTCAATAATTTGTGGTTTTGAAGCACTCCTCAAATGCAGACGTTTATGGGATTCAAAATCCATTTTAAATTGTTGATCAGAATATAACTTCATTTCCCAAAGAAAGGAAAGTAGAAAACTCTAACTCTTATGATTTTTAAAATCTATTATTTTAATCTGCGAATTTATATTTAAAGACACATTTTTTTTCATTTTATGCTCTATGTTCATATTTGATGCAACAACGCTAGGCAATCATAATTTTTTTAAATCAATGAACAGTAACAGATACTGTGATGATTTGTAGAATTTAAGAATAAATGTAATAGCTATAAATAGCATTAATTATAATATAATCAGTTGAAAACTTACTAAAGTGGGTGATTTGATATAATGCAGAAATCTTGAATTTCATTTGATTGTAATTCCCATTTATTGTTTGGTTTGGTTAATTAAATAAAATTTCTAGTAAATATTACTCAAATATAAGAATATTTTTTAATTAAAATTTTCAATAATTTCAGTTTAAAGTCTTGACATTAAATGAGAAGAGTGTTTAACTCATTTTTAAATTAACTTCTCCATGGTCTTGTTTTTCTAACACATCAATTAGTTTGTATTATTACTAGAGATTTGAAGTTACTAGAGTACCACTAGAGTTTTGAAATTATTTTTGTTAGTTTATAAAATTTTTCCGATATGTTTTCTTAAAACTATATCAACAAATATGGTACAAAACACAAAACTATGAATAAACTTTCTCTTTTCTTTCAGCTTGGTTTTAAGATATAGCTCTGATTTTTCGATTTACAATGTAAATTTAAAATAAGGATTCTCAGCCAATGAAATTTGAATTTCTATTTTAAGCTCGTATACTCCACAATTACAGAAAATATATTTTATTGTCATTATTAAAATCATGAATTTAGCAGACAAATGTTTAGATAGTTGCATTTTTTCAATAATTTAGAAGTTTATTCGATTCATGATCCATTTTAATTTTTAGATGAGAATATAAACTTCTTTCCTAAAGAAGTGAAAGTAGAAATAATAAAATAAATCACTTACGATTTTTAAAATCCATTACTTTAATCTGCGAATTTATATTTAAGCACACATTTCTTCATTTAAAACGCTAGGCAATCATAATTTTTTTGTAAATGTGAACAGTAACAGATATTGTTATTTTGTAGAATTTAAGAACAAAAATGATGCTAAAATATTATGTATACTTATTAACTATAATATAATCAGTTAAAAACTTACTAAAGTGGGTGATTTCATGTAATACAGAAATCTTGAATTTTATTTGAGTGCAATTCCCATTTATTGTTTGGTTTGCCTAATTAAGTGAAATTTCAAATAAATAATGCTACAAATATAAGATTATTTTTTAGTTTAATTAAAATTTTCAATGTATTTCAGTTTGAAGTCTTTTAGAATTAAATAAAAAGTTTATTTAATTTATTTTTACGTTATTATTTATTTTTTCAGATCTGAAAATTTTGTCATCTACAAAAATGAAAATCACTTTCCATTTTTGTTTTTATTACACAAATTAAGTTTTGATACTTAAATTCATTGAAAGGCTGATATTAAGTTAAACATTTCAAATTAAATTATCTTGGGATGATAATTTGATGTTCTGAAAAATGTGAAATATAATTTTGCATTGATATGTGTAATTTTTGTTTTTCTGTTTCCTCAAGGGTCTTGTCATTCCAACATATCAATTAGTTTGCTTGAGGCTCACTGTTTTAAATTATTCCTGAGTCATCTCCGATTTGCATTACAATAATCCAAGGGAAAATATGCACAAATATGGCACACTTGTGCTGAGAATTGAAATCAACAAACTGTGAACAAAAAATAGATAGCTTGCCATTGAATAGACGGTTCAGAGCACATGAATTGGAAATAAAAAATTCGATTTTTCTTGGTCACTCCGTCACTTAAAGTATTTGCCTATATTGAAAAATATCAACATGATTAGAGAACCATATGGTACACTCTACTGTATGGCTATTTGCATGAAATATTGTAATAGGTCTTACATTAATAAAATCAGTAAAAGCTAAAGCATACTAGCATTAAAATAAACATGAAATATACATCGAAAGACTTTGTGAAGTGCCAAAGTAATTACTCTCCTCTGGTTTGCATTTAAATATTTTAAGGGTATGCAAAGTAATTACAAGCAATAAGAATAATTGATTTACAATTGAACTTCGGTGGTTCATTCATGTAATTGACACACAGTAAGGAAAGAATAATACCAATATTCAAAACAAATAAAATTTCGGGAAAATACAAATATATCACTTTTTTAAATGAATTTTCTTCCGAAAATATTGTGAGATTTAGTTTTTAAGCACAACTCTCTGTACTCTTCTATTATTTTCTGCAAAATATGACTCTTTTCTTATAGAAAATACACATTAAACTTCAATTAGTCCATACAGTTTAGAAAGGAACTTCAATTCAGAAATTTTTTGCTGTAGAGAGATTGCTATTGTCTCAATAAAAAAATTGAATTATCAATTCTATGATAAACACTTCCGAATGAATAAAGTGAGATTTGAAGCAGTTAAATATTACATTTACAAGAGAATTGTTATAAATTGTTTGATATTGCTATAAATGAATTGGAAAGGTTGTGTCATTATTTGCGTACACTGATGTCAATTCGGGCTATGACATGATATATGAATTTTGTAAATACTTAAGTTCCAAATTGCAGAAATATTTTTCTTAAAAGTGATTTTTCATTTTATTAAAAAATATGGCTTATTTAAAACAATATTTTGCTTAAGATTTACTGTCAAAAAAAGAAAATGAATCTTAAACAATAAGATATTTTGTTTTTTCAGCTGTGACCTATTTTTTGTTATATTATACTGTGCAGTGTAAATTTTTGTGTACGTGTTTCATTTTTTTACAAATTCAAGAAATACAAATATTCAAATTCAGATATGTGCAACAAAAATTTCGAAATTCATATTATGTCGTAAAATATACAGTATTATATTGTGAAAAATAAATATCACAAAATATCTTACTTTGAAAATTAAAGTATAACTTATTATTGAGCCAACTGAATTTTTCATCATAACAGGTGAAAAAAATTTTAATAAAGAAAATTACGAAATTAATATTCAAATAAAAATATTATTGTAAAAAATTATTGAAATAGATTTGTCAAAGAAGTATGATTTTTATCCATTATGAATTCTTCGAAATTTCTTAGTTTTTTTAATTTTTTTTCATGACTATCCACTTTCTTATATGATATATTGTTTTAATAAATATGAAAATTTATCTCTATGCATTTCGCACAATATGATATATCATTTTTACATCATTCTTAATTCTCATAATTTATAACAGAATCATTATTAGTAAGTGTTTAGTTCTTTTAGGATAATTAATATTTTCGGAAAGTAATAAGTATGGAAGCACGATAACATTAATAAAAATTTCCTGCAAATAACGAACGTAGGAATGAACTCTGATTATTTAAGTAAAGATTTAAACTTTGGTAAATCTATGCTAGTTCAGTGACACATAACATTCATTTAACTAAATTAAATCAAAATGATAGTATTTTGCACAAAAGAGAAAAAATATTACTTTTGTATTGCGACAGAAAAGACTTTTTATTGAGTAAAACTTTAAAATAAATTTCGAAATATTTCTGGATTAAGATTTCGATAAAAAATGTAAGACATTTTAATACATTTACAAATTTCATTAATAAACAGTAAAAGTTACCATACATTCAGAGAAAATTGCATAAAATATTTTTCCTAATTGAATAATAGTTTCGGTATACAATTCCCATTTTTAAACAAAATTTTTTTTCTAAGACAATAGCTTAAATATCGTCAGTGTCATACATTGAAACATTATTGATTATAAGTTTTTTCGCATATACATAGAATTTTTTATTTATAAAAATTAAACTATATTAAAGTATGATATTCAATAAAAAGGTACTTACATAACATCATTGATTGTAAAATGAATATACAAAATATTATAACGAACAATATATATAAAATTTCTTCATAGAAATTCCAAACTTTGATTAAGAGTTTTACAATCGTGACTAGTATAAGATAGAAAAAATTAACAAGGAAGGATTTCAACTACTTTGATTTCAAAACATAAGTAAATTTAAATATATTTTAAACAGGAATGAAATAAAACGTAAAATACAATGAATAAAAAATTACAATATAAATTGATGAGCACACATATTACAATTGATATATTATTTTAAAAAAGAATAATAATTATGATTTGTAAACAAACATAAGAGAATTTTGTATACACATAAAATTTTATTGTAAATTATAACATTTTTGTATACGAATTTATAATTAATTAAGTAATTTGTAACTAGTTTTTTATACTTCATATAAAATCTGTACTTCAAACTTTAATTGGTTTATCAGCAAAAATAGATAGTTGATTTTAAAATATATTTATGTATGTTTTTGAAAATCTAGTTTTACTAAAACATCAAAGGAAAATCTTAGACCAGCAAAAGCGGAAATATTTCTAAAATTTCTACAATATGGGAAACATATATACGGAATTTAGAGTATGCAAAATGTCCACTATATGAACACACATTTTCGGAAATATTCATCAAAGCAACAATCTTTTATTTGTAAAGAAACTCAATTGCAATCAGAAATTAAAGAATAAGAATATCTAAAATTGAATTGCATTTAAAATTTCTTGAATTGTTTTAAGAAAGCATTTTTAGCATGATTTATTTTATCATTCATACGAAAACAAACACAGGTAAATATTGAAGAAAAATTAAATATATAATTTTAACACATTTTTGTCAATTGCTAAAATTTTTCGAAAAGATTTTGAAATCATATTAAAAATATAAAATAGAAAATCTCGAAGTAAAAATCACAAAGTTAAGAAATAAATTTGTAGAAATAAAATTTTATCAAAATATCAATTAAAAAATAGAAATTGTAAATTAAAACATGTAGTTAATATCTTACTTTAAATTACATTAAAATATATTTATTATTCAAATAATGTTTCACGGATTTGTTGCAAGAATTCAGTATTTGTAATAAATACATAACTAAATACATTAAAGTTCAATAAAATTAATTTAAAAAATTAATTTAGTTAAAAATAGTTTAATATATTTGTTATAAGCGAAAGAAACTTATTCATAAGTACGTAAAGTTTCGTCAGTTGAAGCATAAACTTAATTTCTAAAGTTTATATGTCTGATTTATTCTATTGTTTATGCGAAAGGTATAGGACAATTGCTCTATTTGCTATTTTCTACTCACACAACACTCTTATAAAACTACATTAAAGTCATTTCAATTAATAAATGTTACAGACCGTCAAAATGAGTCGAGTAATGGAGGCTCAGTGCAAATTCGTTATCGAAAGAACAAGAACATGATTCACAGATAAATGTTTCATCTTTCAAATCAATTTTTTCTTCGAGTTCTTGGAACAGAATGTTATTTGGTTGAAGGGAAACGTCAAAGATAAGGGAATCTTCTAGAACAGTTTGTCTCTCAAATACGTTCTCTTCATGTTGCGTCGTATTTTCCGAATTGAGACTTTGAGCAGATTGGCAAGCAAATGAAACATTTTCTTGAGTGTTATTTTGCAACATTGTTGTTTTGTGTTTCTTTCTCTTGTGCTGGTAAAAATCATTATAATGAATGAAAGATTTAAGACAGTCTTTACAAGTATACGATTTTTCTTTTGTGTGATTTTCTTCGTGATATCTACGAGTATGTGTAATGAGTAAATCTTTGCTCACAAAACCTACATTTAAATGGTTTTTCTTTTGTGTGAGATTCTCATATGAGACTTTGAAATTAGAAATTTGTATGAATCGTCGCTCACAAGTTTCACACTCATACTGGTGTTCTCTCAGTATGAATTCTCCTGTGTATAATGAGATATTGCTTAGTTGTGAATTTCCACTTGCAAATATCACATTCAAATGGCTGCACTCCCGCATGTATCAATTTATGTCTTTTGAGACTGTCTTTTCTACTGAAACTTCGATTACAAATCCCACATGGAAATTTCTTTTCTCCTGTATGAATTTTCCCGTGTCTACGGAGATGATAATTCAATCTGAACTTTCGGTTGCAAATCTCACATTCATAGGGCAGTTCTCCCGTATGTGTCAATTCATGATTTTTGAGATTGCCTCTCGTACTGAAACTTCGATTACAAATCGCACACGGAAATTTCATTCCTCCTGTATGAATATTTTCCTTTCGCTTTCTTCTGCTAGAATCTGAAGTTGGACTATGTCTAAAATCTTTGCAGTATTATAACTTATTTACAGCTTGCGTCCTTATATTAATATCTAATTGAGAGGAATAACTGAAGGACACGCCACACTCTTTAAAAATAAAGTTTTAATTATTAGTAATACTTAATGTTTATTGTTATCAAGGCTGCTCATGATATCTGATTACATTACACAAGATGGAGTTAAATTGGGAAAAAAATCTTAAAAGATAAAAACGTAGTGAAAATTATGAAAATGAAACTAAAATACTAAAATACCTTACAAGTATCAGCAATTATTTAAGTTTTTCTAAGGACATAAATTTAAAAAAAATCTAAACTGAGAGAGATTCTTATATGCGTCTTATTCTCATTTCATCGTTATCCTGGTATGACTTTGTAACAGGTAGAAATCGTTGCCAGATTTTGCGTTCAGATTATTATATAATTGGGAATAAAATAGGCACTTGTGTCGACGATACATTTTTGATATATTTGCCTCAAAACAGTCAATTTCTTTGCACGGGAAGGATAATATTTTGTATAGAAGGGCACATTTTTTAAAGTGATTTTATTCCCATTGCTCGTATACATTCTCAAGGCGGGATATGAACCCACGAACCAATGAACCAATTGTTAAGGCCTAACTCATTCTGCTGCCAGGTGTGTGGTGCATTTTTGTAGGAATTGAAAATATTGTTTACAAATAAATGTATGTGTTACAAATTCGATAAAAATGGGGAATAATGCTGCCATCTTCAGATTAAGGTGGTATACAATTTCAAAAGATGAAATGACATAATAATGTGCACATAAAAAGCAACATATTTTTTGTTGCCAATCAGGTGCACATGCATATATTATTTATTCTGTTTAATACGTTTAGATTTTACATTTAGTAATTTAAATGCAATTATGATGTATGTTGTTTTTAACATTCATAATTCTCTTTCGTTATTTTCTTTATATTTAATTTCCTTTATGTATGATATATATGAGGTTTTACATTTTATTATGATTTTAGAAAAGTATGATCTTACCAGAGAATTTTCCCATATTTTCAAAGATATATTTTCTCATTGGGAAAAATATTGATCTCAAAAATGAAATGAGTAATCTTTAATTTAAATGTGTGAGGAAAAACCGTTCCTTTTTTATTTTGTAAATGAGTATGCTATCATTTTGCACTCACTGTAGCTCAAACGTAAATAATAGATAATACATAACTTTAAGTTAAGTTAAAATTTTATTCTAATAGTTACATGCTTGTGAGTTGCACCAATAAATTGAAAAGATGGACTGCAAGTTCTAAATAATCATATATAATCATAAATATTGGTTAAAAAATAATAATTAGCAAGCAAATATACGAAAACAATTTTCTAGCGCACGGTTTGTGTTTAAAATTACATATTAAAATATCCATTTTTTTAGGTTTACTTAATTTCCTAAGTGTAATTATATAGTTCAAATAACTATATCTAACTTGCTGCTGAGTTATTTAGAGAAGAAATATTTGGTATTAAAATTAAAAATTTATGTATATAAAAATAATATTTTTTCTAAAACAATAATGAAAATCAGTGAATTTAAATACATACTGTGTTAATGTGCAACAGTTATAAGTATATTAACATGAAAAAGTTATGCTTAGTTGATTAAAGTTTTTTCTTTGAAAATAGATAGTTTTTCTGCAGTTTTCTGAGTACAAAAATTCATTAAAATATATCCTTTTCTCGAAAATATGTGGTTAATTAATCTTTTGATTATTCAAATGGTGTCCGGTCCCAATTGATTCGGATGATTGAAGTTCTATTGCCTTTAATGTTTTAGAGTGCAAAAACGAAGGAGCTAACTCTCATTCATTTACTCTCTTTCGCACGCATGCAAATTCACACTCAAACATACTTACGCGCACACACACGCACGCACACTCAAAATTCTGTTCATTTTATAAAATATTTTATACTTTTGACTCTTTTATTTTACATTTTTGGGAGAAGATTTATAGTTCTTATGGTTCTATAAAAGTGGATATATTCTGATGGAAAGTTACTATTATTCCATAATTTGATGATAATTTATTTATTGATGTTATAATTTCTGATATGCATCATATTTAAATGATACATACTAGAAATTATATGCCATCATATTATTTATTGCCTTCAGATAAATCGCAATATTTCTTTTGACGAAGACAGTCTTTGCTTCCAAATTTTTTTAAGAAAGATGTATGTATAACATGTAATTCCTAATGTAATCAAAGGCAGATTATCTCTGATTGAAGATTCAGTTATTTTGTGTTGATAAACCCAGATGGTGTAATTTCTGTACTAGATCAACTCCACAACCCAGAAAATCCAAAAACAAATTTCAGTTATATATTTCATAAGGAAAAATAGTATGAGTGCAGCTTTTTTTATTTAATTAGATGTTACCTGGATTCAATACACGATGCGAATGATTGTCAAAATATTCCCGTTTAAAATGTTTGATGGGTTATTATTTATAGTTTATTTTCATTTAAGGTTTTATACAGCAATAGACAAGTTTAAAAAAATTAAGCGAAAATATTTTAAACATTTGCTGACAATCTATCTGCAGGTTGTATATTGAAGTCTTACCATGTTGTATATTTTCTTTGCGATTAAATTTTATACAATTGCTTTTTTATATCTCATAAATCAATGTTTGAATTTTTTTAATAACGTCTTGTTAAATACAGACATTTTTTTCAACCTGTATAGATTTCCTAGTAAGAAATTTCTGTTTCAGGTCATCTGAAAAAGATTAAAATATTTTTACATATTTTTTGATAAACTGTAATATTTTGTTTGGGAACTATTTCAGAAAATGCTTTTGATATACTTATGTGGAGATAAATGAACTCTAAAAAGCAGATTAAATAGAAAAATATGCTTGCAATATTTGTGAAACAACAATATTGAGAAGTTTCTAAATGAATTTACTGCTAGAACTTTACAAACTTTCAAAATTTTGATTATTATAACAGTGTATTATTTCATTTTTAACAAAATAGCATAACGAATATTTCATATCGTATTTTACAATTTATATGAATACAATGTGATTAAATAAAAATACATAAGTAGCTGTTTTATAGCTATAAACAAATAAGAACCCTCACATGTTTTATCTAAAAAACAAGTGATGTAATAGCGTATTTTAGAATAAAATATATTTTTGAATGATCTTGATCTGAATAGTAAATCTTTCAAAAATGAGAAATGAAATAAGGCTTTCCATTTGGATACATTATTAAAGTCAATAATTTTAAGATGTAAACTTAATTTCCCAATTATGATCAATTTTATAACTCGAATTGAAGTGCTACTAACTGATAATGTAACTGTGTTGAAAGAAGTTCTTATAACCAAAATTATATGAAGTTTTTAAATTAGAATTTATTGTTCCATAAATTAATCGTAGGAGCATATGTTATCAAATTAATTCTGGATTAAAAATAATCATATTGCCTAATACATGACATGATAATTGAAATTCGTTTACACGAAATTATATTTTTTTCCAAATATACATTCTCTATATATATTATGAACTTGTCTACTTCTTGAGGAGTTTTTTTAAATTGAAATTGATAAAATTTACGAATGTTATTATCTTAACATACATTATTTTTAATTCTCAAGTATAAGAACGTTTTGTTTCAATAATTATTTTAATTGAAATATTTATCACTTTTTCAGGGATGGTTCGTTGTTAGGGTTTTATGGTTTAAAGTCCAAAAAGAATAAGCTATGCGTCTTATTTGCAGTTGCGCGCAACTTTTCCTTCCTAGGGACGAATTTTTTGAAACTGATATTTCAATTCAAAAACTCAGTTTTTAAATAATTTATGTTTTGAGCAAAATTATTATTTATGAGAAAGTATAAATTTCTTTTCAAAAAATATGTAAAAATAATCCAATTACATGAATTCTTCGAAACTAGCTTTATCTAAAATTTAACTTGTCGTGGGATGGAGTTTATCATCCTCATCATCCAATCTGATCATTTCTACAATAAGATTTGCTCTGATGTCATCCTTTGAAGTCTGAAAACTTTTTGTATGTCAACGATTTACTAAACTCAAATCATTTATTGATGCATTTTTGAGTGAAAACCTATTTATCTTTGAGTTCTAAAATATAATGAACAAGGATTGACTAATAAATAATTAGCATTATACCAACTAAAGATGAAAACCTTGTGAAACTTATATAAGGTCTTCTACCACGTTTAAAAGTGTGAAAATATTATAGATATTCTACAATTTTTATAGCTTTGATGAAAATAGTAAAATATGATTAAAACAGTAAAACAAAAATGAAAAAGCTCTCTGAAATTAAAAGTTTTAAAAGATTTCAATTTAGAGGGCAAAAAAGTCAAAATCAGTAATTTGTTTATTGGTGTGTCTTCTTTTTCTCCATTAGCACATGTTAAGTTACATCAGGCCAAGTATTTATATACTCAGCACAAGTATTTGTAATCAGGGGACTTTCGGTAAAAATTAATCCTTTGAACATCGTATATGTCTCATTACTTTTAACTTTTATTATTTTGTGGGGGCGTAAATACTTGGGTTTTAATTTGAGATCTGGAACTTGTATTGCATACGCTTAATTGCAAAAATATCATTTAATTTTAATTGCTTTGCATGTTTTCTTCTTAATTTATAGGTTCTGCGATTTTCATTTTGAACTTTTAAAATTTTTCTTAGCTTCTTTTCCAAGGTTATCGCTATTATTAATGAAATCTCTTCGCATATCTTCGTATAAGAGATCTTTAATTTTAACGTCATTTCTTTGTTTTATCTATGTATTCAACAGCAACTCGAAGGGTGCTGTTCTAACACTTCTGCGAAAAGTTGAGTTTATAACCTGTTGTACATTACTTGTATGCAAATACCTTTTAGCTGGGTTGTCTGTGGACAGTTTGGAAATAAGAGAGAAATTATACTGTAGTTAAGATGCTTTAGTTGACCATTGGTACCTAGGTAAACCAATAGTTATACAAATGTATTTAATATCTTCGTGGCGACAATATTCTTCAAAATCGTTTGAAGTAAATGCAGAATCTTTATCCGAATTGATGCAAGAGGAGTTACCAAAAACAGTCTTTTGGAGTTTTAACTTCGAAGTGACTTCAGAAGCATCTGTAGATTTAGTTGGGTACAGCCATATTAATTTGGTAAAAGTATCGATCACAGCAAAGATATATTTATATCTCTATAGAAGTACTTTCAGACGGATCTAAATCAACTTCATGCTATGTGTATAAAAGAGTATCATCTTTTAAGATTTGAAGTAATTCTCCTCTTGCTTACATCTTTTTCGATTGCTTTAAATGCACGATATACAATTTGAGAAGCACTTCCCGATTTTTTGATTAACTGGTTCTTGTTTGTCGCTCAACGGTCATTTTTTGCACACGAGGGCTAATTAGACCGGAACCTAGGGCTTAAAGTGGATTCCAAACCACTACAAACATCCATGCCCAAGGTGGGAATCGAACCCCCGAACTGTTGAACCGAAGGCAAGAGCCCTAATCATTCGGGTGGCAGCTCGGCTACAATATTTGGAAGTGTTTAAATGAATTTATTGACACATCTTTATATATTTTTAGAATTTAGGCTTACTATAACTACGTATGGTTTCTAACTAAAAAACTTTATTAATTAAAAATATAAATAAATTTTTTTAAACTATATGCAAGTAAATTAAGAGTTCACCCAAATATTAATTATATAAGCAAGAAGTATATAATTTCGTATTTTAAAATATATATGGTATCTTTATTGAGTTTTCCAATTCTGAATTATCAGTCATTAAAAAATGAGAATCAAAATTCGCCTTCACATCTAGATATATTATTAAAGAAAATAAACGTACGAAAGAGTATTTATCTAACTTCCCAGTTATGTTCCATTTTTTAAATCGAATTGATTCGTTACTAATTGTGAATACATCTGTGTTGAAGGAAGTTTTTTTATTGTGAAAAGTATCTTAACTAACTAATAATTTATGGGTACATGAAATAAGCGTAGGAATAATTCTCATCAAATTAATGTTGGAGGAAAATTAATCATATTGCTTCCAACATAAATTGATAATTGTTATTCTTTACTATGAATTTTACACTTCTTTCCAAATCTTCATATTACATGCGTTATTTTCATTTACATTTTTGAAGATTTTAGCAAATTTTTATTGATAAAAATTTATGAATGCTATTATCATAAGATATATTTTTACTTTTTAAATATTACATAGTTTTTTGCAAAGATTAGTTGATGTATTTTCACTTTTACACAGATGGTTTTTGGATTGGGTTTTGGGGCGCAAGGTCCAAAAAAGTATATACCACGTCGCTTATTCAGAGACGTTCGAATCTTTTCGTTCCTAGCCATGGTATTTTTTAAGTTGAAATTTCATTTCAAATATTATGTTTTAAGACAATTTCTGTTTTGAGGAAAATTATGGCTTTTAAGAAAATATAAAGTTTCCTAACAATAAATAAGTAGAAATAGTTTAATTAAAGGAATTTTTCGGAAAACGTTTCATGCGAATTTCAACCTTTTTTGTGATAGGAAAGAATTTTTTCTGTTATCACCCAATCTGGTTCATTGCTACAATGATGCTAGTTGTGAAGTCATTCCTACTACTCTGAAAACTTTTTGTATGTCACCGAGTTACAAAAAAAAAAAAAAGCAATTATTAATGCAATTCTGAGTGAAAGCACTCTTGCTTTTCTTTTATTTTTAAAATATGATGAGCATGGATTTTCAAATAATATATAAGATTTATGCCAACTAAAGGTGTGTAAATGTTATGCAACCTATATAATGACTTTATGTTTGGTTAAAAGCAAATTGAATATAGTAGTGAGAAAATCGAAGAATAAAAAAACTTTAATGAAAAAGTTCTTAAATCTTTTTCAGTAAAATTAGCATACATCATTAAAAATGTAACATTAAGTGAAATTTAATGATAAAAAATGTAAACAATTTACTTTTTTTAATTAATTATTAGTAGGATTTTAGTTTTAAAATATTTAAATATAAATCGTGTAGAAATTTATGAAATTCTGTTTAAGTTTAAAAGGAAACGTAGAAACTTATGTGATACATTAATGAAAGTAAGTTTTGCTTATTTTCTCGAAACTCTATAAAATTACGCAAAGGTTTAGTATGTTTTAGCCACATTTTCCTAGATTTCATTTTCCTTTATTTGTCACAATATTTCAAATGGAATATGGATTTCTAAAAAATGTTTATTAATATTAATTAAAGAAAAATTGTTCCATAAAAAGGACGAGAAAGCATATTTTGATACATATTTCGTTGAAAATTGAATTGTATGACCACATTCTTTTAAAACTTTGAGCTAACACTTATTCACATTCTTATTTCTTACCTTTAAATACAATTACATACTGACCGATGGCTGAGTGGTTAACGTTTCTGACTCCTGAGCTTTGGGTCCTAGATTCGTAACCTAGTTCGGGCATGCATGTCATTTTCTCTCTTTTTCTATGTACTTTCTTCTGTGATGATGTATGAATGTGGCTCACCCTATAAACGATTTTGTGGTGATATCGCATGAGTAATGCTACTTGCCTCCGTGACTTTGTTCACAGGTGCCCATTGGGAGTAAAGACGAATGTGTAGCATATATATGCTACACATTCGTATAAATACATATAAAATAACACATTTAAAATAAGTAAAAACACATATAAAACTCATGTATAAAATGTCATAATACATTCATATTTACTTATATATCTATATATTTTCAAACATGGCGATATTATTAATTAAATGCTGTAAAAATAATATGATGAAAAATACGTATTAGTATAAATTTTAATCATGTCTAAGAATCATGATTTTTTCTGGGGGAGGGTTAGTTTATTTGTATAGATTTGGACCTAGTTACTTTCACTTATGTACTCTGTGCAGTCTATATTAAAATTTTGGTACTACACTCATGTCGACTCGTGCTCTGTACTTGTTTTATTAAACTGTAGAGTTCAGAAATATTGGAAGGGAAGAGAAATAAAAACATTATAGCCAAACTTCTGAGCATTTGTTATAAGAAAAAAATTTTTAATTAAATTTATTTTTCAAACATCAAGCCTATAAATTACATAATTACATTGCATTACAAAAATGTAAATTTAGACAATATGTTAAGAGACATAATCAGCTGCAATAAAACTCTTAAACACATGTCATATATTTATCCGATGTTAATATTTAAATATTAACTAAATAAAATCTCTTTGCCTTTAATTGTTCATTGGAATTATTATGTTAATTAAATTTTTTCAAATATGCTTGCATAGTCACCGGAAGTTAATTTCAATGAATATAAGCATTTTGACGGACATAGAATTATATTGCATTGAAGGCAACAAAACAAGCTCTTAGCTGACTTCTATTAGCTGCAAATCCGATAAGAAACGTCATTCACTATAATTTCATTTATATATAACTGTTCTTCAATTAAAAATTAGAAGACAAATGTTAAGCTAACTGCTATGTAATCAATAATTCGTGGTTTTGAAATACACTTCAAATGTAGACGTTTATGCGATTCAAAATCCATTTTAAGTTGTTGATCAAAATATAACTTTCTTTCCCAAAGAAGGGAAAGCAGAAATACTAAAATAAAACACTTATGATTATTAAAATCAAATATTTTAATCTGCAAATTTATATTTAAGCACACATTCCTTCATTTAATTCTCTATGTTCATATTTGATGCATCAACGCTAGGTAACCGTAGTTTTTTTTATGAAAATGAACAGTAACAGATCTTGATAATTTGTAGAATTTAAGAACAAATGATGCTAAAATAGCATTAATTCTAATATAATAAGTTGAAAACTTACTAAAGTTGGTGATTTGATATAATGCAGAAATCTTGAATTTTATTTGAGTGCAATTCCAAATTATTGATTGGTTTGCATTAAGTAAAATTTCTAGTAAATATTACTCAAATATAAAAATATTTTTTTAATTAAAATTTTCAATAACTTCAGTTTATAGTCAGTTTCAGTTATATGGAATTAATGAGAAGTTTGCTTAACTTATTTTTAAACCAAATTAACTTCCCAACGGTCTTGTTTTTCCAACATATCAATAAGTTTGTTTGAGGCTCACTGTTTTAAATTATTTCTGTGTCATCTCCGATTTGCATTACAATAAACCAAGGGAAATGTATGCACAAATATGGCACACTTGTGCTAAGAATCGAAATCAATAAACTGTGTGAACAAAAAGTAGATAGCTTGCCATTGAATTGGCGGTTCAGAGCACATGAATTGGAAATAAAAATTTCGATTTTTTCCTCAGTGACTCCATCACTTAAAGTATTTGCCTATCCTGTTAAATATTAGCATGATTAGAAAGCCCTATGGTAAACCCTACTGTATGGCTATTTGCATGAAATATTCTAATAGGTCTTATTTTAATAATATCTTTAAAAGCTGAAGCATAATAACATCATTAAAATAAACACGAAATATACAACGAAAGAATTTGTTAAGTGCAAAAAGTATTTAGTCTCGCCTAGTTTGCATTTAAATTTTTAAGGGCATGCAAAGTATTTACAAGCAATAAGAATAATTGATTTATTAATGAATTTAGGTGGTTTATTTGTCATGTAATTAACAATAAGGAAAGACTAATAACAAAATTCAAAATAAATAAAATTTTGAGGAAATACAAATTGTTCAATTTATTAACATAGATTGTCTTCCGAAAATGTTGCGAGATGTAGGTTTTAACCACAACTCTCTCAAGTGTATTATTTTCTGCAAAATATGATTCTCTAGTTATCGCATATACGCATTAAAGTTCATTTAGTTTCTACAATTTAGAAAGGAACTTCAATTCAAAAATTTTGTGCTGTAGAAGAGATTGCTATTGTTTAAATAATAAATTTGAATTATGAATTCTATAATATACACTTCCAAGTGAATAAAATAAAATTTGAAACAGATAATATTACATTAACAAGAAAGCTGCTATAAATTGTTTGATATTGCTATAATTGAATTGAAAAGGTTGTGTCATATTATTTGCATTCAATGATATCAAGTCAGGCTATGGCATGATGTATGATTTTTGTAAAAACTTCAGTTCGAAATTGCAGAAATATTTTTCTTAAAACTGATTTTTCATTTCATTGATAAAGATTGCTTATTTACGACAATATTTTGCTTAAGATTTACTGTTGAAAAAAGAAAATGAATCTTTAACAATAAGATTGTTTTTTCAACGTAAACAAATTTTTTTACGTGTTTTATTATTTTACAAATTGAGGAAATGCAAGTATTCAAATTGAGATATGTGCAACAAAAATTTCGGAATTCGTTTTATGTCGTAAAATATACTGTATTATAGTGTGAAAAATAAAATATCAGAAAAAATCTTTCTTTGAAAATTAAAGTGTAACTTATTATTGAGCCAACTTAATTTTTCATCATAACAGGTGAAAGAAATTTTAATAAATAAGAATATTACGAAATTAATATTCAAATTAAAATCTTATTGTAAAAAATTATTGAAATAGATTTGTCAAAGACGTACTATTTTTATACATTATGAATTTTTGAAAATTCTTACAATTTATCTTTTCATAACTATCAACTTTCTAATAAAATATATTATAATAACAAATATGAAAATTAAATTCTATGCATTTCAATATGATATATCATCTTTTACATCATTCTTAATTCTCATAATTTATTACAGTAAGTTAGTGTTTAGCTCTTGTAAGATAATTAATATTTTAGTGAAATTAATAAGTATGGAAGCATGATTATATTAATGAAAACTTCCTTCAAATGACCAACGTAGGAATCAACTCTGATTATTTAAAACAAATTTAAACTATGGTAAATCTATGCTAGTTCAGTGACGTATAACATTTATTTAACTAAATTAAATCAATATGATTAGTATTTTGCACAAAAGATAAAAACATTACTTTTGTATTGCGACGGATAATTCCTTATATTGAGTAAAACTTAAAAATAATCTTGTTCAAAATCTTTTTAGATTAAAATTTAGATAAAAAATCTGATAGACATTTTAATACATTTATAAATTACATTAAAAAACAGGAAAATTTTGCGTAAATTCTGAGAAAATTGCATAATATATATCCTAATTAAATAGTTTTTTCGGTGTACAAATTCCATTTTTAAACAAATTTTTTTCTAAGACAATAGTTAAAATATCGTCAGTGTCATACATTGAAATATTGATTATAAGTTTTTTCGCATAGAATTTTTTATTTATAAAAACTAAACTATATTAAAGTATGATATTGAATGAAAACTTACTTACATAACAGCAATGATTGTAAGTTGAATATACAAAATGTTGTAACGAATAATATATTTAAAATTTCTTCAGAAACTTCAAACTTTGATTAAGAGTTTTACAAACTTGACTAGTATATGTTAGAAAAAAAGAGCAAGGAAGAATTTCAACTACTTTAAATTTCAAGACATAATAAATAAATTTAAATATATTTTAAACAGGATTAAATTAAAACGTAAAATACAATGAATAAAAAATTACAATTTATTTGATGAGCACACATCTTACAATTGATATATTATTTTAAGAAAGAATAATATTTATGATTTGTAAACAAACATAAGAAAATTTTGCATGTATATTAAAAATACTGTATGGTAGAATATAACATTTCTGTAAAGGAATTTACAATTAATAAGTCATTTGTAACTTATTTTATGCTTTAAAATCTGTTCTTTAAACTTTAATTAGTTTATTAGCAAAACTAGTAAGTAGATTTTAAATTATATCTATATATCTGAATACCTAGTTTTACTAAAACATCAGCGGAAATTCTTATATTGGAACAAGAGCAGAAATATTTTTTAATATTCTACAATATGAGAAACACATATATGGAATTTAGAGCATGCAAAAACATCTTATTGTCGGTGAATTATTGAATATTTCCTACAATATGTATATAAACATACATATTGTCGGAAATATTCATAAAAGTAACAAACTTTTATTTTCAAGAAAACTCAATTTCCAACAGAAAATAAAGAATAAGAATATCTAATTTAATTGCATTTGAAGTGTCTGGAAATGATTTAATGTATACTAAAAATAAATTCTTATTTTTTCATTCATACCAAAAACAAACACGTAAATATAGTAGAAAAATTAAATATATAATGTTAAAACACATATTTGCCATTTGCAAAAATTTGTCCCAAAAGATTTTATTGTCATAGTAAAAATGTAAAATTGAAAATCTTAAAGTAAAAATCTCAAGTTTAAGAAATATATTTGTAGAAATAAGATTTTATCAAAATATCAATTAAAAAATAGAAATTGTTTATTAAAACATGTAGTTAATACCTTACCTTAAATTGCATTAATGTATATTTATTATTCAAATAACGTTTCACTGATTTGTAGCAAGAATTCATTATTTGTAATAAATGCATAACTAAATATTTTGAAGTTCAATTAAATTAAATTAAAAAATTATTTTAGTTAAAAATAGTTTAATATATTTGATTATAAGATAAAGAAACTTATGAATAAGTGCATAAAATTTCGTCATTTGAAGCATAAACTTAATTTGTAAAGTTTATATGTCTGATTTATTCTATCGTTTATGCGAAAGGTATAGGACATTGCTCTATTTGCTATTTTCTATTCACACAACACTCTTATAAAACTACATTAAAGTCATTTCAATTAATAAATGTTACAGACCGTCAAAATGAGTTGAGTAATGGAGGCTCAGTGCAAATTCGTTATCGAAAGAACAAGAACATGATTCACAGATAAATGTTTCATCCTTCCAATCAATTTTTTCTTCGAGTTCTTGAAGGTGACTGTTATTTGGTTGTAGGGGATCTTCAAGAACAGTTTGTCTCTCAAAAGAGTTCTCTTCATGTTGCGTCGTTTTTTCCGAATTTAGAGTTTGAGCATGGCATGCAAATGAATCATTTTCTTCAGTGTTATTTTGCAGCATTGTTGTTTTGTGTTCCGTTTTCTTGTGCCGGGAAAAATCGACATAATGAATGAAAGATTTGAGACAGTCTTTACAAGTATACGATTTTTTTTTGTATGATTTTCTTCATGATATTTACGAGATGTGTAATGAGTAAATCTTCGCTCACAAAACCTACATTTAAATGGTTTTTCTTTTGTGTGAGATCTCATATGAGCTTTGAAATTAGAAATTTGTATGAATCG